>JAJEJO010025096.1:73678-114782 GCA_020662805.1 Glaucomys volans
GTGCTGATATATATATATATATATATATATATATATATATATATATATATGTGTGTGTGTGTGTGTGTGTGTGTGTATAGAGAGAGATTTTCCCCTCATTTTTAGCAATTTGTAAATTGCAGCTATTTTTCCTTGCCTTATTTTTTAAGGGTTTAAAGTTTTTGGTTTTATTATTTCAGTTTTCTTTCATTTTCATTTGCTTGTTTCTCTCTTTCTTTTGCTAACAAATTCTATTGTTCTCCCTTGCTCTCCCATTTTACTTTGTTTCTCTTATTTTTTCTTTTCCCTTATAATCACCAATTGCTGTATCTCTTCTGCATTCTCTTTGTTCACTTTTTAAAATTGAAAACTTTCTTCTGCCTTCCTATCACATTCCCTTTTTCTTAATGAGCTATATTTTTACCATCTTTTAGAACTAATTGGTTTATATAACTCCTGAATCCACCATTCATGCAGTTGTGATTATTACTGTTGTCGATGACATAATTAAACATCTGTTGTTTGCTTTAATGCCAGATCTTGTTCATGGTTACTTATTATTTTTGCTGCTGGCAATTGCTGAACCCAACATTCCTGCTTTTTGTGGTAATTAGCATTGTAGATGTCATAGTATATTGCTGCATTAGTTGTTGCAATTGTTTTTTTCCCCTATTCTGTGAGGTGCTAGAACCTACAGGGACATTACAAGTTCATGGAGTAGAGATTTCAGCTGATCTAAACTCATCCAAATGACACTCAAACTTCAAAGAATAAAAGACTCAAAACTCCAAACTAACAACCAGCCCCCAAGTAGAAATGGCTATCAATGGACACTCAGTTCCCACTCTTGGACAACCACTGTTACAGGAAAAACAGAATTAATACAAAGGCTGTGGATACCACATTTATGAGGGGAGTCTCAATGTAGATCATGACAGGACACATTGATAACTGAATACTCTGTCCTAAGAAGACCCACACATAAGGGTGAAAGAAACATCTATTCCAACAGATGCATAAAACCCCACTCAGGAATACAATTCCACTCAGGAATATGAAAAAAAAAAAAACCAACAACAAGGTAACATGATACAGTCTAAAGTTCATAATTCACCAGCAACTGAAACCCAAAATACTGAAGTGAGAAATACCAGATAAAAATTTAAATGAATGATTATAAAAATGATCAATAAATATCAATCAAAAAACACAGAAAAACAAATGACTGAATTAAGGAAGTTACTACAAGATATAAATGATAAATTTATAAATCATTAAGTAGACAGAGATATTGGAAAAGAACAAAACACAAATCTCAGAAAGACACACAAATAAAATGTTAAGTTGAAAGTCTCTCTAATACAATAGACCATGTTGAAGACAGAATCTCAGTAAAAGACAAAGTAGCTAGCCTTGAATATTTAGACAGTATTAATGAAAAGAAAATAAGTGTAACCATGATTAGAATGAACAAAAACTCTGGGCCATTAAGAGACCAAATTTAATCATCACAGGAATTGAAGAGGATTGTGAGATGCAGGTTAATGAAATTGATAACCCTTTACGAAAATAAGACAGAAAATTTTCCAAACCTTAAAAATTAAATGAACAACAACATACAGAAGACCTTTAACCTTAACATGACTCCCAAAGCACAATAAATAAAAGCAGGAATCAATAATTGGGATAGAGTCAAACTAAAAACTTTTTCTCAGCAAAGGAAACAATCAGCAATGTGAAGAGAGAGCTACAGAGTAGAAGAAAATCTTTGCCACACACTCATCAGATAGAGCACTAATCTCCAGAATTTATAAAGAACTCAAAAAATTCTACACCATGAATACTAATAACCCAATCAATAAATGGGCTAAGGAAATGAACAGACACTTCACAGAAGAGGACCTACAAACAATCAACAGATATATGAAAAAATGTTCAACATCTCTAGTAATAAGAGAAATGCAAATCAAAACCACCTTAAGATTCCATCTCACTTCAGTTAGAATGTCTATTATCAAGAATATAAGCAACAATAGGTGTTGGCGAGGATGTGGGGAAAAAGGTACACTCATACATTGCTGGTGGGGTTGCAAATTAGTGCAGCCACTCTGGAAAGCAGTGTGGAGATTCCTCAGAAAACTGGGAATGGATCCACTATTTGACCCAGCTATCCCACTCCTTGGTCTACACCCAAAGGACTTAAAATCAGCATACTACAGTGCAGCCACATCAATGTTTACAGCAGCCCAATTCACTATAGCTAGATTGTGGAACCAACCTGGATGCCCTTCAATGGATGAATGGATAAAGAAACTGTGGTATATATACACCATGGAATATTATTCAGCCATAAAGAATGATAAAATTATGACATTTGCAGGTAAATGGATGGAATTGGAGAAGATCATGTTAAGTGAAATAAGCCAATCCCAAAAAACCAAAGGCTGAATGATTTCTCTTATAAGTGGTTGATGACACGTAGCAGGGGTGGGGGCAGGAATGGGAAGAATGGAGAAGAGATAGATTGTATAGAAGAAAATGAGGGGTGGGTAGGGGGCAGAGAAGGAAAGATAATAGAATGAGACAAATATCATTACCCTATGTATATGTATAAATAGGCACATTGTTTGATTCTACTTTGTGTACAACCAGAAAAATGATAGTTGTACTCCATTTGTGTACATTGAACTAAAATAAAAAAAGACCTTTAGAACTCCAAATACACAAGATGAAAAAGAAACTCTCCATGACACATTATAATTAAAATGCCTACTACACAGAATAAATATAGAATTTAAAAGCTTCCAGATACCTGGCATTTGCTTTTTTATGAGGTGGTAAACATACCTGTTACTTCCATTAGGGCATACTGCATGTGAACCAAATCACCTTGGACTGATTTGCCTAGTTCTATTCTTAAAGTGAAAGACTATGACTTCATCCCTAGTCCTTTTTTCTGTTATATTTATTCTGAGGGTTTCTGCCCTAATTGTAAGTGATTTACTTTAACCATTAATTTTGAGCTATCAACTTTAGTGTTTTTTTAAATGTTTTCCCTTTGAAAAATGATTTAATTTACATTCTAAACCCAGTTTTCATGTTATGTATTGATCTTTTTGTTCAATTGTTGAACAAAATAACAGGATGCTCAAAACATACAAAGGTATCCTTTTAAGAAAAAGTTAATAATACCCCTCCCTTCTCAGTCCCATCAAAGATTTGAAATGTATCCCTCCATGACTTGTATGAATATAGACAGACACATAAGTTGTCATATTTTTTTAAATCAGTTCCTTCTATACACAGCAGTTTGTTTCAATGTACACAGGCCTTCCTGGACTTGTGCATCATATTATGTAGTGTGGATGTTCTGCAATGTATTCAGCTATTGTCCTGTGGACTTTCAGATTGCATTTTCTCTTTCTTCTATAGAATATGCTATTGAAATATCATTTTATACTATGCTTTTCTTTATCTATGCTAGATTCCTTACAGGATGCAATTAAGTTCTGATAGGTGGAGACAGATGACTTTCTCAATGTCATCAGGAGCATGCAAATGTGTTGGTTTTCTCTGCATCATTGTTAGAACTGAAGGCCTTCAACTGGCAAAAAAAATATTCTATCTCATTTGTTATTTTAATTTACACTTCTGATGGCAAGTTGAATAAATTGTCTTATGAATGTGGGGGAAAAAAAGAGGAAAAACATGAAGTCACATTCTGATGTAAGTCAAATAAGCATCACTTCTGATTTCTCAGCACAAACTTTGATGAGACTCAAATCAACAAATTTAGAGATGAAAAGGAGAAATCACCACAGACATTTCAGAAATCCAGGAAAACATTACAGACTATTTGGAAAATTTATATTTCAATGAATTAGAAATTTATATTTCAATAAATTGGAAATAAACTTATTGAACTATTTACAAATTTATTTTTTTGTTTTTTGAAGCCATTATTACACTTATACCAAATCCAGATAAGGACATATTCAGGAAAGAAAACTAAATATCAATATCCTTGATGAACTGAGATGTAAAAATTCTTAATAATATACCAAACTGTGTTCAACATAATATTAAGAAGATTTTACATCAGGAACAAGTTGGTTTTATCCCAGGGATGTGAGGCTACTTCAATACATGGAAAGCAACTAATTATAATTCATCAGATAAACAGAATTAAGGGAAAAAAATTGCTTAGTCATCTCAATAGATGCAGAGAAGGTTTTTGACAAAATCCAACACACACATTCATGATAATAACACTGAAGAAACTAGAAAGAGAAGGGACCTACCTCAACCTCCTAAAGTCTATATATGCAAACTCCAAAGTGAAACTTATATTAAATGGGAAAAAACTAAAACCATTTCCATTAAAATCTGGAAAAATGCAAGGAAATCCACTCTCATGTTTTCTATTTAATAAAGTGCTAGAAAGTTTTGCCAGATCAATTAGGCAAGAAAAGAAATAAAAGGAATAAAAAAAGGAAAAGAAGAAGTAAAATTATCCATATTTGTGGATGATATGATCTGAAATTTAGATGATCCAAAATCTCCACCAAAAGAAACTGGCAGGACTAATAGGTAAATCTGGCAAAATAGCAGGTTATGAAGTTAACATACAAAACTCAAAAGTTTTCCTATATACCAACAATGTATACAGTGAGAAAGACATCAGGAAAACAATTCCATTCACAATAGCCCCCACCACCATCCTGTTCAAAAAATACCTAGGAATAAATCTAACCAAGGAGATAAAAGACTTTTGCAATGAAAACTATAGAACAATGGAGAAAGAAATTGAAGAAGAACTCAGAAGATGGAAAGACCTCCCATGTTTATGAATAGGCAGAATTAATATTGTTAAAATGGCCATGGTACCAAAAACAATATATAGATTCAATGCAATCCCTATCAAAATATCAATAATTTTCTTCATATAACTAGATAAAACAGTTCTGAAATTCATTTGGAAGACTAACTAAAAGACACAGAATAGCCAGAACAATCCTAAGCCAAAAAACCAAAAATCAATGCTAGAGGCACCACAATACCTGATTTTAGATTAAACTAGAGAGTTATAACAACAAAAAACTGCATGTCACTGGCATATAACAGACACTTAGACCAATAGTACAGAATAGAAGGCACAGAGAAAAAAACCACACATTTATGTCTTTGACAAAGGTGCCAAAAATGTACAATGAAGGAAAGGCAGTTTTTTTTTTAACAAATGATGCTGCAAAAACTAATTATCCCTATGTAGAGATATGAAACTAGACCCTTATCTTTCACCCTGCAAGAAAATCAACTCAAAATGGATCAAAGATCTGGGAATTAGACTAGAAACTATGCAACTATTAGAAGAATAACTTTTCCTCCTCTACAGATGTTCTGGTTGGGTCCTTTCATCACAGTGGCAAAAAAGCTGACTAAAATAGGTGACATTGCAAACTAGAACCACTACAGAATTCAGTATATAGTTTCCTCCAAAGACTGGGAATGGAATCACTATGTGACCAAGCTGTACAGTTCCTTGGTATTTATTCTAAATAATTAAAGTCATAATACTATAGCGATACATGTATACCCACGTTTAAAGTATGACAATTCACAATAACCAAACTGTGGAACCATCTTAAGTGTTCATCAATAGATAAATGGATAAAGAAAATGTGGTATATATACAAAATGAAGTTTTATTCAGTTATAAAGAAAAAAAATTATGTCATTTGCAGGAAAATGGATGGAACTTGAGAACACTATGTTAAGCAAAATAAGCCAAACTCAGGTCAAGGGGCATATGTTTTCTCTCATATATGGAAGTTAGGGAGAAGATAAAGGAAAAGAATTAGGGCAGGGGCAGGTATGTCATAACACTAAAAGAGATTAGTAGAGAAAATGAATAAAGGGGTGGGTGAAGGGGAGGAATGGGCAAAATTTGGGGGAATGATATTGGCCTAATTATATTGTTACATTGTATTCATGTATAAATATGTAGCAATAAATCCCATCATTATGCACAACTCTAATGCACAAATAAAAAATTGTGGAAAGAAAAAAAAGATTCCACAGAATCTTAGAATCATAGAATTCAGCCCAGAAACAGTGTGTTGAGTACTGTAATGACTTTGTGATTGTTTTATAATCATGTTTGTGCATGATATAAATATGTGTGAAATCTCTGTAATCTTAAGGCATAGAATATGACTACTCTCCAACAAATTCACACTTACGAAGTTTTGCTTTTCATCTGCATTTATTGCTCTTCGCTTTAAACTTGTTTCCATTCAAGAAATATAAATGGGTGTGAATATGGGATATGTTGAAAGATAAGCTTAAGTCAATTCACTGAGGACTGTGCTTTCACAGAAATGAATCTAAATGGGTATATTAATTTTTATATAAATAATTTTAATTGCCAGGATTACTCTTCCATTCAATTTAGTTTTATGTGTCCTTGATCACATATTATTAAAGTAATTTAAAAGGACACAGAAAGTGAAAATATCCTTCCAGGAGATTACTAAAAATGATTTGCTTATTGTATATCTGGGAAATACCACATAAAATACATTCATATTTTAATAAGGAATTTAATGGAGTTTCTAATAATTCCCTGAAGTGTATTTAAAGGAAAATATCCTCTCAGTAGATTTATTTTTATATATTTGATAATTTAGATTTTGGCCTAGGGAGATCAGATAAAGGTCTAATGAAAAAGACTAGGGGAAAAAAGTGTATAATAAATAGAGATCATAAAATGTAAGAATGTAACATAAGCCACTTTTTGCAGAGATATGGGTGAGTAGGCAGGATCTGGTTGTTTTATTTCTCCTCTAGGTATTGTATTCTCAACACGTGACACATAAAGGGGAATGAGCTATTTAACCCCTGGGAGACAGAAGATACATTTTGTTCATTTTTGAAATATCAAAGCCCTGAAATATTTGAACCTTGGTGGAGTTGTTTTTTGACATGAGAGGTTTTGGCCACTGGTGCATAGTCTGTAAATACACTCCTTAGGAGTAAATACACTCCTTAGGTTTTATGCCCCTTTGTTTATGAGACTGAAAAAGAGATGAATCTCTTGTACATGCTGCTCTTATACACAGATATTTGAAGGTTTTCTCAGGTTATAAAAGGAATTCTTTTAATTTGTCACATACACAAACAAACACACATATACACAATTAATTAAGGAGCACCAAAGAGATCTATTGAGGTGTGTTTTTTTCATTGTAATTGTGTCCAGATTTGTTGTCAAAAATCTTCTACTAAAGATGAAATGTGTTAAATAAAGCATTTGGTAATCAGTAATCAGTTTCCTGTTACCACTAGGTAGAATGTGTATTAAACAATTTATAAAGTAACACAAATTGAGAAACATAAAGCCTGCATTAGCTCAAAGGAACCAGTTCTTTCAGGCCCTCACCTGCCTTTTGTGGTATCTGGAATTGAAATACACTCATAAACACCGTCTTCTTCTAACTATTGAAACAATGATTATGAAAATTGTGGCTTGGTTTAACATAAGGCACAATTAAAAACCAAACAAAATGTTGGCCTACCCATGACCTCAATCATGAAATCATCATCTAATGAAAAAAACAGGGAACATTTCTTTCATTAGCTTGAAAATAATGTTACTAGTACTAAGACAGAATTGAAATGTGGACTAGGAGGGGGAGAATTTTAAAAAATAAGTGAGGAACAAATATAATTTTTCTCCCCATTTATAATCTTGCTCTCACTTTTGAATTTGTTCCAAAAAATGTACTGTATTTTTGGAATAAATATGATTTTAATGCTGAACATGTCTCAATTATTTCATTATTTTTGGTACATCACATGGATTTGAAATTTTAATTAAATCACCTGCTAATTTCTTTTTATACTACCAACTTCATTCACCTTAACTTTATATTCTCCAGTCTTTCAACAATCATAACTGTATCTATATTAAACAACTAATAAAAATACATTAATTCTATTTGCTTATATGCTTTTTCCATGTTTCATCTAAAATTTATTGCACAATTTATCACCCTCACTATTTCATGAACCTTAACACATTTGAGAGTCTCATTACGTTAAATTTGTTTTTTTCTTACATGCTACCTTTATTATACCTATATATATTTCTAAACTATTCATGCAACAAAAGATTTTATCTCTATGTATCACTTATGAAAATCTCATTCAATACTTGATCCAGGGAATTCTTGCCCCTCCCAGGCTTGCTGCACTAGGAGTTCTTTTTAAATAAATTTTCTGTTCACTTGCTCAAAAAAGTCAAAAAACAAAAACTTTCATCCATGTTGCCAATGCTTTCTACTCAAATATCACCATAAACACACCTGCAGTTGGATAAGTTGATTTATTATTCATTGCAGCAAGGGAGACTATACACTAGGGGAACAGGGATTTATTTCAGTAAGAAAGCTCAATGGACTGATAACATGATTTGAGCATGTGGTAGATAATTTGGGAAAGGACTAAAGAATCATGGCTTTCCAATCCTTGTAATTTACATTCATTCTCTACCTTACTGTCATTACTAGGTCCTCAAGGTAAATGAACAAAGGTTCATTACAAGTGATGATATGAGGCAATATTCTCTTCTTCCCTAACTTGGAGAAAGTATATTTGACATTTTATGTATGAGATATTCATTTTGTGTTTTTATAGTTATTGATATATTTTATTGTTTGCCATTAATATTTATCATTAATGAGTGAATTTTACTAAATGCATTTTAATTAATTGGATAATCATAAAATCTGTTAATGATATGACTAAATAATTGCAATAATTATGGGTTGAAGTAATTTATTGTCTAACCAAACTTGATTGTTTAACAAAAGTAACTTGATCAATTTTATTATATATATAGTTCTATATCTTTTCAAGTAATAATTTGTTTATAATTATGACAGTAAGTGTTATAACACTATTTAAGACCACTGTGAATTTTACAATTTTTTTCTTGGGAAACACTTTTAAATTAATACAATTAGGGAGGTTTTCTTCCTTTTCTACATTCTGAAATAATTAAATAAGATTGGAATTAATTATCCCTAAATGGTGACTCTTCTAAGGAAGGAAGTTTTTTTGACTGCCCACTTATTGTTAGAGACAGATCAAAGAATTTAAAATCAAGGAAGAAAAAATAATTCCTAATATCATTACCTGTATTCAAAATCTTACTGAAGTGTATAGTTTAGGAAAATTGTTAAAAGAAATAAGATGAATAAGAAATTGAAGGTAAAAATTAAAACCATCATATGATATGATTTTATATTTATGAAATCAAAAAACTGCATAAAAGGTTAGGAAGAAAACATATTCTCTCTCAAACACATGGCTATCTACATAGAATATATAAGTATTCCAGACTTTTATATGCACTTCAAAGCTCTCCTATTTAAAAGCATTATTTAATAAGAAAATTGATTTGTAAAAATATTCACAATGGCAACAAAATATCTAGAAGTATCAAAATATAAACAATATATAAAACATTTGTATGGAAATTTTAAATGTTTATTAAAATACATCAAAAACATTGGGAAATGGAAAGTTAAATACTATTCTCTGTAAATGTAGAGAATCAATAATATTAAATTGGTTCTTTAAGGTAACAAAAATTTAATTTCACTCAAAATTCCAACAGAAATTTTTAATATTTTTTATTTAATTTTTTTGTCATGGGGTTGAACACAGGGGTGGGTACATGCTAAGCAAGTGCTGCGTCACTGAGTATCAGACCCATCCCCCCAACAGAGAACACTTCAAGGAATTTAAATATATGATATAAAAGTTATGACAGTTGAAAGAGTAAAGGGCTCAAATGCTGCTATTAATACAATTTTTAGTTTATCACATGGAAAGTCTTCCCTTAATAGGCACCTTAGTTCCATAAATTAAAACTCTATTGTCTGTCACAAGTCTTATTTCCAAATGTGTATGCCTGTTTCTGTGATATCTATTTTGCTTCACTAATAACCCTTTCTGTTTTATTCAAGGTTTCTCATTAAGTAAGTCTCAGTATTTGCTGAAGTTTCCATTTTAAGAGTAGACTTTTCCTAGTTTAAGTGTTCTTCATAGAAAAAGAAATAGCAGTCATCAAATTCATTTGGAAAAATAAGAGACACAGAATAGTCCAAACAATCCTGAGTGAGAAAAGTAATGCAGGAGGCATCACAATACATGATCTTAAAATATATAACAGAGCTATAGTAACAAAATGGCATGGTATTGGCACAAAAATAGATTTGAAAAACAATGGAACAGAGTAGAAGGCATCAAGACATACTCGCAAAAATAGTTATACTAGACAAAGGCACCATAAATATACATTGGAGAAAAGATAGCCTCTTCAACAAATTGTGTTAGGAAAAGTGGAAATCCATCCGTAGTAGATTGAAATTGAATCCCTATCTCTCACCCTGCACACAACTCAACTCAAAGTGAATCAAGGACCTAGGAATTAGAACAGAAACTCTGTGCCTAATAGAAGAAAAATGAGGCCCTATTCTCTATCATGTCAGCCCAGGAATGGACTTCCTCAACAAGACTCCTAAAGCACAAGAAGTAAAATCAATAATAAATAAATGAGATGGCATCAAACTAAAAAGCTTCTTCACAGCAAAGGAAACAATCACGAATGTGAAGAGGGCCTACAGAATGGGAGAAAATCTTTACCACCTGCATCTCAGATAGAATACTAATCTTGAGGATATATAAAGAACTTAAGCAACTAAACACATACACAGAACAAATAACCCAATCAATAAATGGGCAAAGAAAGTGAACAGGCACTTTACAGAAGAATTAGGATCAGTCAACAAATATATGAAAAAATGTTCACCATCTCTAGAAATTAGAGAAATGCAAATTAAAACTACACTGAGATTTCATTTCATTCTAGTCAGAACAGCAATTATCAAGAACACAAGTAACAATAAACGTTGGTGAGGATGTAGGGAAAAAGGTTCAATCATGCATTGCTGGTGGGACTACAACTCAGTGCAACCACTCTGGAAAGCACTATGGAGATTCCTCAGAAAACTTGGAATGGAAACACCACTTGACCCAGTTATCCCACTCTTTGGTTTATGGCCAAAGGACTTAAAATCACACACTACAGTGAAACAGCCACATCGACGTTTATGGCAGCTCAATTCATAATAGCCACTATGGAACCAATCTAGGTGCCCTTCAACAGATGAATGGATAAAGAAAATGTGTTTTATATATATATACGCAATGGAATTTTACTCAGTCATAAGCTGAAATTGTAGCATTTGCTGGTAAATGGATGGAACTGGAGACTATCATGCTACATCAAATAAGCCAATCCTCCAAATCTCAAAGGCCAAATGTTCTTTCTGATATGTGGATGCTAACCCACAACAAGGGAGGATAGGAAGAGGAAGTATGGAAGTTTATTGGATTAGGCCAAGGGGAATGAAAGGAAGGGAGGTAAGAAGGGAGTAGGAAAGACAAGAATGAGTGAGACATAACTTTCCTATTCTCTTTTATGAAGACACAACCAGTATAACTCCACATCATGCAGAACCACAAGAATGAGATCCTAATTAGAATGTTTTATTCCATGTATGTATAATATGTCAAAATACACCCTACTGTCATGTATATCTAAAAACAACAATAAAAATGTCACTTGGTTCTTGTAAAGAACAAGGCTGTAACCATTTCTCCCCTGATTCTGCCCCTCCCCACACATTATTTTTCAACCTAGATTGTTAACTTGTCAGTGATGGGTCCCATTAGCCCATGAGCTTTCACTATTTAAGGGTAATTCTTCTGCCATTGCTCTCTCTTCTTTCTCTCACCTTCACTCTCACTCTCACTCACTGTCTTACTCTCTTGCTCTTCCTCTCTCTTTCACCATTAAGGGCAGACACTCTGTTCATTTGCTAATAAAACCTCTTGTGTGAGTTCCTGCATCGCAGTGGTTTCTGGGTGCTTTCAGTTATTATGGCCACTTCATACTTACTAGGAAATTTCACCATCAACTGTTAAGAAAAATATTGATGGAGATTTGAATTTGAGAGAATTGAAATTGCTCCAATAGTGAATCTTCAAATCTATGAACACAGCTTTTAATAGATTCATTTGGATCATCTTGAATATTAATGTCATATTTTTCTCCATATAAGCAATTTAATTCTTTCATTAGATTTATTTCTATGTAATTAATACTCAATAATATTATAGATGGCACTGTTTTCATGAGCATTTCTTGGTATTATATACATTCATTCAATTTTTGTATGTTGGCCCTGAATCAGGTTACTCTGCAAATCACTCTTCTTAAATTTAAAAAGTGGTCTATTGAATTGTTTGAATATTTTTCTATATCAATCACTTTATAGTCACAAATTGAGTGTTTTCCCAATTTTTATTCTTTCGTTTTTCTCTGTATTTACCAGAACTTCCTGTACAATGTTGAATAGAAGTGAGAAAGCCTTTGGTATTTTATTCTTATTTTATGGTGATGCTTAACCTCTTAAGGAATTTTTATTCAACTACTATAATGTGATTTTTTAATAGTGCTGATTTCATTAAAAGTTATTTTTATATTTATCATTTTTCCATTTAATCTGTTGATCTGGGGAATTATACAGAGTAGTATATATTTCTTAATGTTTCATAAGTGAAAAAAATTTGTATTGGTTATGATATATTACTCTTTTAAAATACTTTTGAATAAAGTATGATAGTACTCATTTTAAAAGGATTTTTCTCTTTGTTTATGAGTAAAATTTTTATTTGTAAAAGCTCCAGCTCAGGGCTTGGTATTAAGATTATGCAGGTCTTAGACATTAACTTGGTAAATATTCCTCATTCTCTATTCTCTGAAAAGTTTTCAGCATTTGAATTATTTAGTTCATGACCTTTGGTAACAATGATCTTTCCATCAAAGTTTCTTTACTATTAGATTATTTTTCATTGCTTCAATTTCTCTTTGTTTCCATATCTGTTTTGGTAATTAACATTTTCCTAGGAAATATCCATTTCATCTAAATTTTCAAGAATATTAACATACAATGATTTATAGTGCCCTATTCTCATATTTTATGTAGCAATTCCCACCGTTTTGTTTCTAATGTTGTTTTTCTCAGTCTTTTGCTCAGTGTTGCTAGAACTCCAACAAACATTTAAATTGATTCATCATCTCCATCTATTATTTGTTTTCTGACTTAAATCATCTTATTATGTCTGTCATTTTATCCATGTTGTTTTCAGTTGCTTTACTTTGGTCTTCTTTAACTTACTTTTTGAGAGATTCTAAGTCCATTAACTTTAATTATTTTTCTTTTCTAATGTTTGCATTCATTGAAAGTATAAAAGTTGCTTTAATTACATTCCATACATTTTGATGTTTTCCCTTGTCATTTCAGTCAAATATTAACTAATGCTCATTAGTGTTTATTCTTTGAACCATGAACAACTTAATGTGGTTCACTGATTTTTAAGTACATGGATTAATTTTTATTTAGCTTTGTTATACTGGTTAAATTGTACTATGGCCAGAAGGCCAATTCTGACTTTTTAAACTTGAAACTTGCTTCATGACCCTTGGTATGATCAATTTTTAATGTTCTAACAGTATTTAAACTTAAATATAGTGATTTTTTTTTCACCAATGAAATGTTTTTAAAAAATTGTTTTACCAAAATTCTTAATTTCATCTGATTTTTTAATGTAATAAACTGTGAAAATATCTTATTATAGTAAAGAATTTTCAATATGTTACTTGGTTTATAATTTTTTTAATATACATATCTTATATTTCCATTTTAGATTCATTGTGATTGAAAAATCATTCTTTCATCATCTGTGATGCTGTTCTGATTAATGCCTTTTATCACCTTTGGTAAAGATTTTACCTGGAAGTCTCCTTAAGCTGTCCCAAGTTTATTTGGGCTAGAATTTTCATTGTATATGTCTTTGCACCCTTGATTTGTATCTCTTAGAAATAAATATAGAATAAATTATTTTACAGCCTATTGTTTGCTGGAATCATTTGGCACATTCTATTGTTGTTACAGGTTGCAGTTTTATCCACAATGGAATTAGAACACCTGCCAAGAAATTCCTGAGCTATGGAAGTATTAGTTATGCCATAATACATTTAAATTGCCTTTTATATGGAAATATAATACACAGTTCACTAAAGCTATTTTTTAAGAACTATTTGCACAATCCAATTCATCAATTTTGTAATTCTCTTCTTTCTTAGCTATGAAATTCCATCACATTTTTATTTTCACTGTATGAAATATTGATGTGCAGGAATAATAGATTTGATTCAAGGGAAAAAAATGACAGTCCAAAAATGATGTGTGTAGAAATACTTTTGAAACCAGATTTGTTTTACTTTCCAATAAAGCACTTGTCTCTTTCAAGATTTATCGTGTTCTTGTTTTGTATTGTAACTCTTTACCCATTTACTGACTACCCATTGTGCTAATTCTAATTGCTTGATCTTTCTTCTCATTTAATCCGTTTGTTTTCCTACTTTATTTATAGCCAATTTTGACTTCATTGCTAAATCCCTTTTCAATATATTTTATTAAAGTGAGTGTACAAATAATTATTTCTAAAACATAGATTATCTAATCATTTTGTGGAAAAGCGAAGTATGCATTCTTTTTCTAAAACTTAAAATATTGCTATGAATTTGGAAACCTACATACCTCTCACAAGATTAAAAAGTTGTTATGTTTATTTTGGATAAAATATAGGTACAAGTGTCCTCTGTATTGAGATTCATAATAACCTCTAAAATATTCTATCCTTTTGAAGATTTATTTATTAATAATAATCATGTTATTTTGATAAATCTTAAAAATTATGGGCTATTTTAAACAAAAATTCTGTTAAAAAGCATAATTATATATGCCTGTGTACATTAAAGCAACAGGTGTAATTATTTTCATTAGTTCATAATTTTAAAATAATGTAAACAATACATTGTATACAAAACATTTTAAAGTTTTTTAGTCATTTTTGTCTCTAATGCTGTGCCACAGTTTTGTTCTTAAGTTTCTCATTGTGTTTATTATTTTTAATTTCTCTTAGATTTCTTTTAGATTGCTCTTATTCATAAAAGTTGTAAAATGATTTTAATATTTAACTCATTTAAATATTTTAATTAAGAATATTCTCTGCAAAAGTGTAAGACAACTGATAAAGTCTAATTTTATCTGCTACATGAAACTTGTGTTCATTGCAATTTGTATTTGCATTGTATTCAAAATAAACACAACAACTTCTTCATCTTACGAGAACTATGCAGATTTCTAGCTTCTTAATGATTTTGTTACTATAGTTATAAAAAGACTGAAAACTGCCATTAAAGAACCAAATTGGGCCCAGTGAAAGACATAAAAACTCTATGTATATATAATTCAAATATCTTTCAATTTTAAGTACTATTTGCAATTTAAAATACAATGACAATCACATATTCATATTCCATCAGAGCTCTATTCCCATCTGCTGTAGACATTGTATGCTTATCCACATTCCCTTTCTATGAAGGAATGTGCTCTTGTTTGGGGTGCTTTGTATAGATGCTTTCAACTATGAGCCTATTCAAGGGTTGAAAATGCATGTGATTCCCATTTCCGTTTGTATGGGTCTACATCCAATTTTCAATCAGTGAAGATATCTGCAACATCTGGGGTCCGGGGCACTTTAGTTTGAGAGCAGTACCCTGTGAGGTCAGGGACCTGTATCATGGCTTGTAACACAATCTATGTTAAATAAGCTGTGGGGTGGGGAAACGTGTGTGTGTGTGTGTGTTTATTTATGTTACTGGGAATGGATCCCAGAGCCTTACTCATGTTAGGCAAGTGTTCTGCCTCTGATCTATGCCACCAACTAACAACCATTGTACATTTGGGGCAAAATAGTGAAAACTCAAACTGAAGTTTCACAGAAAAAATTCTAAGAAGAGTAGAATACACTATATGCACAATCAGACCTGTTACCACTGGAGGATATGAATATTGACAGGTAAGAAAAAGTTCAGTGGAAAAATACAAAAAGGTTATAACCAAATATTCACAGGAATAAAGAGGCCTTAAAATATGAAAATGTATCTAATCTCTCACAAGGAAGTGCAACCTAAAGCTGCATTACATTTATATTTCATCTGCAAGTTTGAACAAAGTAGAATAAATTGATAATATTTGTGTCTATTAGGATGTGGGGAAATAGGTTATTGATAACCTTGAAGGTGAAAGTGTAAATGGAACCAACTCTAGGCATTGCAATAGGGGATTGCTTATGAAATTTAAAGTTTGTTATTCATGATTAAGCAATTCCAGCACCAGCCCTTTATCTTGCATATATAATCCAAGACATATTATATGAAAAAAGGAAAGTTTCTGACCACTGAATACATGTTTGCAAAGTTCTTCAATGTGTAAGAGGAAGCAAGTTCTAAAAAAAAATAAAATGATATATGTAGTTATACACAATTATGAAATGACAAATATGAGTTTGTGTATGTAAGATTGTTTATGAGTTCCATGTTTACAATTGCCTAAATGGTCTCTGGAATGTTCTGTGATTTATAAATTTATACTCACATAGACTGTCAGTATCTATAACAGGAACAGGTAGAGATGGGAACAAAGTGGCTAAATGAGAAAAGTATAGGGGGTTCACATTTCACTACATGTACTACTGCAAATTCTGAATTTTATACTTTGAGTCTGTATTACTTACATGAACAACAATATGAAAAGCTAAAAATGTTAAGACCCAAAGTTTTGTCCACTATATCACAGTTAATATATTTAGGTGTCAGTTGCAGATTATGAATGGTTTCTCTTTTAATCCAATATGAAATTTTAAAGTGCTCAGACTTCCTGGAATTTATCGCAACTGTTCTGGGTATCCTGACAAAAATTATAAATCAATAACAATTGTCTTTGATAGCAGCTAAGAAATCCTTTTAAAATTTTATTTATATTATTCATCACTTTCCCTCTCAGTAGGTCAGAAAGTAAAATAGATATTTATTTTGTTGAAATTTTTGCTGAATGTTTTTCTTGAAATTTTTTTATCCTTTTTCTGTTAGAAGAAAATAATAACCTTAATTTTCCATTTTTTCCAAATATTGGTCTCCATCTACCTGTGATTAACTAGCAGTACTCTTTCAAGGACACATGAGATCTTTATTGATGGTATTATCTGTGTTTACCAGCAGAGTCCTGATGATCCACTATTTATTCTTTTGTTCTTGATTAATTGCTTGTATGTAACTATGTCCATAGTAAGTATTAGAAGAGTTAGCATTTCTGCGTTTTTTTTTTATTTAGAATACAATTGATTTAGCTCTTTTTTTCTTTTATTAACTATTGAAGTGAATTCAAAGTGAGAAACAGGATTAGACCTACTGGAGCATACAACAACCCTACCTTTAAAAGTCTCAGCTCAAAATAGAGCACTTTCATAGGAAATCAAAAGTTGTTTCTGAAAAGACTTAGTAGAGAAAAATCACCTCTCTGACAGAGCAAATAGATCCAAAGCCCCCATCTGGTAAGTAACAAAGTGCAGTTTGGTGAGTGTGCACAGCCTGGGTACCTGCCACTGGTCCAGTGCACAGACCACTCAGCAACATGCAGCAGGGTCAGCCTAAGGATGTAGACAGATTCCATAGCTGAGTGTCAGGGGTCCACTTCCTGTCAGGTAGTTCTGGAATGAAAGTAAAACCTTGCCCTGCCTTCACTTAAAATGAGAAGTGTATCAGAAACCATGTTAAAGAAACAGGAAAAGTTCCTTCAGAGGATGAGAACAAATAAATAAGTTTTCCTCTTTGAATCAACCTATCACCACCAGTTCCAATCCCCCCCCAAATAAATGAAATATTGGGCTTTCTTGAACCCTCCTGAAAGAAAAATAATTTTTGGCACTGATACCATAGTGCTAATTTCTGCAGATCTCCAAGCAGCAGAGTGAATACGAAAATCACGTGGGAAGACTGCTTTCCATCACCAGCCAGATCCCACCAATAACCTTGGTCTTCATGTGAATTTCCTTCTTTTAACATTTGAGATATTTTTATTTGATGAGACAGTACCCCTCATCTCCTTTGCAAAACTTCCTTGACATTATTTTTTTCTATTTGCATTTATATTTGAGTCTTATTTGACAATTATTTTGAGGATGCTTTGCTCTGTGTGCTAGATTTACAAAATATATATGGAGAGTTTGATTTATCATGTGTTGTGTCACATGATAAGGGCAGTTATATTCTATTTTGCCACAAATAATGTCAGCTATCTTCCAAAACAAACAGAATAAGAACAATTTCTTAATAAATACACCACCATCTCCCTGTTCATTTTTGTCAGCATCTCTTGTGTAGATTATTACAAAACCTCCTAAATGGTGTCCTGAGTTGTTTGCCCTTTTCAATCGGTGACATAGCAGCCAGTGTGATCATCTTAAAATGTAAATCAGTTCAATATCACTCTCTTAATTAAAAATTCTCTCAAGGACTTCTCATTCATGGCAGTAAAACCTGAAATCACTAAAATGTTCCACATGTCTTGGTATATCTTCCACTCACAAAACTTTCTAAATCTCAGTGCTTTATGTGAACTTTCTTAAGTATGTCTAGCTAAATGTCCCATCGTTTATTGAAATCAAATCACTATGTATGTTCCTGACTTGAGAATATTCCCAAAATCTGAAATTTTCTCTTCCCCAAGTACTTCTGGGACCTGCTTCAGGTCTTTATTCAAATGTCACCGTTTCAAAAAAGCCTTACTGTACCCCAACACTAGCAACTTTTCCCTCCCTTCTGGATTTTTCTTCATGGCACTTATCACTGTCTACCTGTTACATAATTTACTCGTTTTGTTTATTGCTTATATTTCCAAACTTCAAACATAAGCTCCAAGAGAAATACTTATGCTTGCTTTGGTTGTCCTGCCTCCTCTTGCAGTAGTTATTTGTTGAGGAAATGGAGTCATTCTCTTGCTTGAGCATGTCCCTCCCTGCTTTAGAGGAGCACTGGCCAAGCTACCTGAGGTGCCTCTGTGTCAGTATCTTCATTTTTAACATAAGGGTAATAACTGCATTTATCTCATTGAAGGTCTACGAAGATTAGCAAAGAAGAACATGCACGGAAGTTTTGGTGCTATGCTGTGTACATAGTAAAAGGCTCCATAAAAAGTAACTATATGGCAGTGATAACGATTTGCTATGTGGCTTGGAGAATACTTGACAGGATTTGATTTCTTAGAAGTACAAAAATAAAAACAAAAATCTGATACTTATTCCTTAAAGAGAATTGACAACCAAAGTTTGATTAGCAGAGAAGACTTACATTCTCAGAATTTTTTTAGCATTGGCCTGCCATTTTAGGTTTACCATGCCAGTACCTTCCAATTTCATAATTTCATCTTTTCTGTATTGCAACTTCACTTTATCATAATTCTCTTTTCTGCACACAGTGTCAAACAAAATAACATCCTTTGAAGCAAAGGATTATCCTTTCACCTATCTTTAATTAAAGCTATATGTTCCAAAACATACAGGCAAACATTGAATTTCTCAAGCCTTAATTCTTAGGGGCAATGGTAGCTTCCAGTACCTGGCTGCAAACCATTTCACCTTTAAATATAACTTTTATTTGTTTTCCACTTCAACGAAGCAATAGACCACTTTCCCTTTCATATTATTGGAATGCCACTAATTTCTATGCACTCATTCATGTTGTCATCTTTGATTTTACACTTCTGTTCATTCTTTTCTAGGTTGTCTGGAATATTTCCTTGGAAACTGAATACAACTGCACCAGAAAATTGTGATAATATTATTACTTTGTAAAGAAGCATTAAGATTGCAAATGTTCGAAATAATTATAGACTACTGCTATGCTGCAATATACTCTAAAGGTCATACTCACTCTGAATTACACCCTAAAAATCAATGTCTTAAACTTATTCTATAAATTTTTGTATTATTTCAAATTAAAATTTCAGGATCAAATTTAAAAATTGATCTCAAAACCATAATTTTTTTCAAACAATTATACACAATATATGCTGCATATACACACAGAACACAATTTATTTTTATCCAGAAAAAAATGAAAAACTCTAAGTATCAAAATTCATTGTACTTTTCTCTTTAATACAATAAAAAAATTGCTCTTATATGTACTTTTGAAATTTAATTATGCTTTAACCTTACCACAAACAGGTATAGTGTAGATAATTTGTTTTTAAAAATGCATGCTGATTGGAAATAATTATTGAATCCAATCATTGAATGTACTTGTTTGTATAGGCTTATGTTCACTCTTAAGTTATTTCTATAAGAAAAAAAATATTTTTTAAATTTTTACAGACTACATTTTGATTCATTGTACACAAATGGGGTACAACTTTTCATTTCTATGGTTTTGCATGATGTTCATTCACACCATTCATGTAATCATACGTGTACATAGGGTAATGGTGTCTGTCTGTCTCATTCCACCACTTTTCATACCCCCGCTCCCTCCCCCTCTCATTTCCCTCTTTGTAATCTAAAGTTTCTCCATTCTTCTCTCACCCCCACTCCCCCAACCCAATTCTATATCATCATCCACTTATCAGGGAAAACAATGAAATAAGCCAATCTCCCCAAAAATTTGAGTTAAAGAAAAAGCCCAAATTATTAAGGAAATAATTCATCAATAAATTATCTCTTTAAAAATACATGAAAATAGTCTAAATACATAGAAAATACCTCCCAAATTCAAAACACTGAATATATTTGATATTATGGTTTGGGGAAATTATCATCTTCTTACTGAATTATTGGGAAATGCAAAATTACATTTCTAGCTAAGTGTTTATAAATTGTTATTCAAGTAAGTATTTTGAAATTTTCAAATCATAGTTTGTGATGTTTTGTTGTCCTCATGATGGAGGTTGTAGGATAAAGCTACACCAGCCTGGTTATTCCAGTAACCAGTTTGTGACAGAGTTTAACTTATGACATCATTATGGTGTCTGTCAAGATGTCCTTTGTAAAAATGCATGTGAAACATTAAGTTTTTAGACTTTTCCTGTCACATAACATTATTCTTATAAGACTAATACAATTATCTTTAGTCTAGTTCCTTTTGTTACTGTTTGGATGTCCAGTCAAAGTTCAGGTCCTTGGTGTCCCTGTTAGGTAGCAGCTAGCAATGAGCAGTGAAATGCAGGCAAGGTCACAAGCTTTCTTTAAATTACTTTAGGGTTTTTCTTTACACTCCTTCCAAAGTAGATGAGAAAGCAAAGTGTGGTAGTTAATTTGTAGAAAATAAACAGAAGCAAAAGGAGCTAAATGGGAAATCTTTCTGGAGAGAAAGGATTAATGGGACTAACCCCTGACAGGGTCCATTGATGATAACTTAGAGCTATGTCTCCATTTGTCTGGGAAGGAAGATTCCTATAGTAGCACAGGTGCATTAAGGTAATTTCTGACCAGCAATTGACCCCAGTGCCCACATTAACGTGAGACTGACTGTAGATGAAGCCCTCACGAATAGAATGGCCAACATGACAGTTCTGGAGAGGACCAACTAAGGTCAAAACCTCCATAACTAGATGTGAAGTAGAATTTGAACACCTGACTGGCAAAGAAAAAGGTGGACCCCAGTTCCCCTGATAAACATCAAACCATAATAAAATTAGGGACTGCATTGTCTCCTTTGTCATTCTCTGCTTGGAGACACCCCACTCTCTGCCTTGAGTGCTTTTTTCTTAAGTCTCACTTTTCCTTCACTTTATTTTCACCTCACTTTCACTTATAATAAGGTTCTCTTGCATGACTTTTGATGTCTGACTAAATCTTTCATTGGAACACTTGAACCAAGGTTTGGAGTTTCAACTCCCTGATTTCCTGTGACATCCAGAAAAAAGAATTGAGCAAGACACTCAGAAGTAATTGATAAAGTAAAGATTTATTGAAAGTGAAGATAACACTTCTTTGGGTAGAGCAGAGGAAACCCATTAAGAGAGAGAGGCTCCAGGCCCCAGTATCTGCAAATTCACTGGATATTCTCTTCCCTATGCAGACCTGATTGAAGACCTTACCCCATTTTCTTCCATTGGTTATCTTATGATACCTGATTGGAATATTTTCCAATTTTCCCCCATTGGTTATGTTAGCAAATCTAAAATACAGCCCACTTTACTCCCATTAGTCATTTTAAAATTTTAACCCGAGGTGGCAGTTGTCACATTAATGTCCTCAGTGGCGGAATTTGACATGGTAGTGGGATTTATTGTAAACAGGGACAGGACTTCTTTCTTGTCTGGTCCTCCAGAGGCTTCTACTACCCCATAGCCACCATCTTGGTGTCTCTGAACTTCTACCTAACACTTTTTCATTGCCCAATAACATTTAACTATGAAGATTCACTCATAATTTTCAACTGCTAAATGACATTTGTATCCTTTCATTTTTCAACATTGTAGACAAAGCTATTGTGAATTCTCTTTAGCACTCATTCTCCTGTAAATGTGCCTAAGTTTCTCTAGTGTAAATTCACAGGAATAAAAACATGATTATAGATATAGATATTTTTTAATGCCAAGTCCAAATTACATGTAAGCTTTCTGTATTTAAAAAAATGCAATATATGTTCCCTACTTCAAGTTGCCTGCAAATTCAACCAAAATTCTCAGTCTTGTTAAAACAAATGTAAGACTTTATAGGTCACTTCATTTGGTTCTTCTCCATTTTTTTCCCTTAGCTCTGTAATCTCTTCAAAGCTTAAAAGCTATTCCAGCATCCTGCACTGTAAAATACTTTTTAAGATCTTCCCACCTTTCTTAATCCACACTAATCATACATCAAATGATTTGGGTCACATTCTTGCTCAGTACTCCCATGGTATACTGTGCAGTTATGCTTTAAAACATGTATAACACTGTGCTTTCATTAATAGTCATCTCTAATAATTTTTGAGTTTTTGTACACTTTATTATCTTATATAACTCTAGTGTAAACTGTAAATTTGCCACAGAAAAATTGACCAAACATGTAAATATTGATTTAAAGATTTTGAACTGATGGATCTCTATGGAGATTTCAAACCTGTAGATAATTCCATACTAGATGTGAACACCCAGCATGTGCATGCTGATGGGCAAGAGGTGGTGCAGATACCACACATGATACAAATTGCATCAATCATTCTCAAGTAAGAGCTTTCCACATACAAAATTCATATTTAATAATTTTTAAATCAGTAGCATGTTGAGGAAAAAATAAATTCATAAACAGTTGCTAAAACTTATTAGTTCAGAATAAAGGAATATTAGTTTGAACCCTGGTCATTCACAGATTCTTCTCCATTCTCATTGTAGTGAACATTTTGATTCTCATCTAAGGCATAAACTACCCTCTTCAAGGCTAGATATAAATTGCATTTCCCAAAACAAATTTTTTTCTTCCAACTTGGTTATTAATAATTATTTTACCACTCACAAATCTAAGGTTCATGATTAATTCTTTCTTTAAAAACCTGAATACTACTTTCATAGCATAGATCTCAATTTAACAGATGTCTGCCTGTGAATGTCTATTTGACAGCTGAATATCAACTCTGTACGTCAGTCAGAAGGGCAAGTGGCTGCCATTATACACGAGTTTCATATTCAATCAAAAAAAGTCTATTGAATGAGACAGCACATCCACATCTAGATTTTAAAGAATATTTGTGGATAATGTGAAATATGAATCTCAGAATGTAATGGAATGGAATGGAATTTTATCTTATAAATTTTATATACAGGGCAAAAGGGTCAGTGAAGTCAAATTTATGCAGAGTTACAAAATATGAATGTATAAAAGGATTGTCTCATTCTGTACCCATATTTTCCTTTAATATAACAGCTTCCTTTATGAAAATAAGAAGTCATTGCAGTGTTGATGAGAGGGAAGACATAAAATTTCTTTTTCTTTTCTCTTTTTTTTTGGTTATTATTTTTTTCCTTTTTTTAGTTAATTAATTTATTGTTGGTTCAATGTACACAAATGGAGTACTACTATTGTTTTTCTAGTTGTGTACAAAGTAGAATCACACCATTTGCATATTCATACATATACATAGTATAATGAAGTTTGTCACATTCTATTATCTTTCCTTCCCCACCCCCCTCCCCTTACTTGCCTATATACAATCCATCCTTCTTCCATTCTTCCCCTACCTACACCCCCCCATTACTTGTCATCAACTACTTATCAGAGAAATAATTCGGCCTTTGGTTTTTGGGGATTGGTTTATCTCACTTAACATGATACTCTCCAACATCACCCATTTACCTGCAGATGTCATAATTTTATTATTCTTTATGGCTGAGTAATATTCTATTGTGTATATATACCACAGTTTCTTTATCCATTCATCTATTGAAGGGCATCTAGGTTGATTCCACAATCTAGCTATTGTGAATTGAACAGCTATGAACATTTATGTGGCTGCATCACTGTAGTAATCTGATTTTAAGTCCTTTGGGTATAGGTCAAGGAGTGGGATAACTGGGTCAAATGGTGGTTCCATTCCAAGTTCTCTAAGGAACCTCCATACTGCTTTCCAGAGTGGTTGCACCAATTTGCAACCCCACCAGCAATGAATGAGAGTACCTTTATCCCCACATCCTCGCCAACACCTATTGTTGCTTGTATTCTTGATAACAGACATTCTAATTGGGGTGAGATGGTATCTTAGGGTAGTTTTGATTTGCATTTCTCTTATTACTAGAGATGTTGAACATTTTTTCATATATCTGTTGACCGCTTGTAGATTCTCTTCTGTGAAGTGTCTGTTCATTTCCTTAGCCCATTTATTGATTGGGTTATTTGTGTTCTTGCTATAAAGTTTTTTGAGTTCATTATAAATTCTGGATATTAGTGATCTATATGAAGTGTGTGTGGCAAAGATTTTCTTCCCCTCTGTAGGCTCTCTCTTCAGTTTCCTTTGCTGAGAAAAAGCTTTTAAGTCTGACTCTATCCCAATCACTGATTCCTGCTTTTACTTCTTGTGCTTTGGGAGTCCTGTTAAGGAAATCTGGTCCTAGGCCAACATGATGAAGATTTGGACCTATTTTCTCTTCTATTAGGTGCAGGGTCTCTGGTCTAATTCCTAGATCCTTGATCCATTTTGAGTTGAGTTTTGTGCAAGGTGAGAGATAGGGGTTTAATTTCATTTTGTCACATATGGACAAAATGAAACTAGAAAGTTTTCCCAACACTGTTTGTTGAAGAGGCTATTTTTTCTCCATTGTATGTTTTTGGCTCCTTTGTCAAGTATGAGATACCTGTATTTATGTGGGTTTGTCTCTGTGTCCTCTATTCTGTACCATTGATCTACCTGCCTATTTTGGTGCCAATACCATCCTGTTTTTGTTACTACTGCTTTGTAGTATAGTTGAAGGTCTGGTATTGTGATACCACCTGCTTCGTTCTTCCTGCTAAGGATTGCTTTCACTATTCTGGGTCTCTTAATCCTCCAAATGAATTTCATGATTGCTTGTTCTATTTCTATGAGGTTCGTCTTTGGGATTTTAATTGGAATTGCATTGAATTTGTATAGCGTCTTTAGTAGTGTGGCCATTTTGATAATATTAATTCTGCCTATCCAACATGGGATATCTTCCCATCTTCTAAGGTTTTCTTTAATTTCTTTCTTTAGTGTTCTGTAGTTCTCATTGTAGAGGTCTTTCACCTCTTTTGTTAAATTGACTCCCAGGTATTTTTTTTTTGAGGCTATTTTGAATGGGTAGTTTTCCTAATTTCTCTTTCAGAGGATTCATCACTTACGAATAAGAATGCATTAGATTTATGAGTGTTAATTTTATATCCTGCTACATTACTGAATTCATATATGAGTTCTAGAAGTTTTCTGGTTGAATTTTTTGGCTCCTGTAAATATAGAATCATATCATCTGCAAATAGTTTAATATTTGCAGATAGTTTAAGTTCTTCTTTTCCTATTTGTGTCCCTTTTATTTCTTTAGCCCTTTTTCTTTTTACAGACTGCATTTTGATACATTATAAACAAATGGGGTACAACTTTTTGTTTCTATGGTTGTGCATGATGTAGAGTCACACCATTCATTTAATAAAACATGTACATAGGGTAATGATGTCTTACCTCATTCCACCATGTTTCATGCCCCCCTCCCCCTCTCATCTCCCTCTACACAATCCAAAATTTCTCCATTCTTCTCTTAACCCCTACTCCCCCACCCCCATTATGTATCATTATCCAGTTATGGATAATGATAAAACATTCAGCCTTTGGTTCTTTGGAATTGGCTTATTTCACTTAGCATGATATTCTCCCAATTCTATCCGTCTACCTGCAAATGCCATAAGTTTATTCTTCTTTATGACTGAATAATACTCCATTGAATATATATACCAGTTTCTTTATCCGCTCATCTACTGAAGGGCATCTAGGTTCATTCCACAATCTAGCTATTGTGAATTAAACTGCCATAAATATTGATGTGGCTGTGTCAATATAGTATGCTGATTTTAAGTCCTTTGGGTATAAATTGAGGAGTGGGATAACTGGATCAAAAGATGGTTTCATTCTGAGTTTTCTAATCTCCACACTACTTTCCAGAGTGACTGCACCAATTTGCAACTCCACCAACAATGTACAAGTGTGCCTTTTTCCCCACATCCATGCCAACACTTATTATTGCTTGTGTTCTTGATAATAGCCATTCTAATTGGAGTAAGATGAATTCTAAGTGTGGTTTTAATTTGCATTTGTCTAATTACTAGAGATGCTGAAAACTTTTTCATATATTTGCTTATTGCCTGTATATCTTCTTCTGCAAAGTGTCTGTCTAGTTCCTTGGCCCATTTATTGATTGGGTTCTTTGTATTTTTGGTGTCAAGTTTTGTAAGTTCTTTATAAATTTTGAAGAGCAATGCTCTGTCTGAAGTGTGTGTGAAAAAGATTTTCTCCCACTCTGTAGGCTCTTTCTTCACATTTTAGTTTGATGCCATCCCATTTATTGATCCTTGCTTTCATTTCTTGAGCTTTAAGCATCTTGTTAAGGAAGTCTGGTCCTAAGCCAACAATCCTGATGAAGATTTGGGCCTACTTTTTCTTCTATTAGGTGCAGGGTCTCTGGTCTAATTCCTAAGTCCTTGATCCATTCTGAGTTGAGTTTGTGCAGGGTGAGAGATAAAGTTTTAATTTCATTTTAATACATATGGATTTCCAGTTTTCCCAGCACCATTTTCTGATGAGGCTATCCACTGTATGTTTTTGGCTCCTTTGTCTAGTATGTGGTAACTATATTTCTGTGGGTTTGTCTCTGTGTCCTCTGTATCATTGATCTACCTGTCTATTTTGGTGCCAACACCATGCTGTTTTTGCCACTATTGCTCTGTAGTAGAGTTTAAGGTCTAGTATTGTGATACTTCCTGCTTCACTCTTTCTGCTCAGGATTGCTTTAGCTAATCGAGGCCTCTTATTCTTCCAGATGAATTTCATTATTGCTTGCCTTATTTCTATGAGGAATGTCATTGGGATTTTAATTGGAATTGCATTGAATCTGTACAGTGCCTTTGGTAGTATGGCCATTTTGACAATATTAATTCTGCCTATCCAAGAACATTGGAGATCTTTCCATCTTCTAAGGTTTTTGTTATTTTCTTTTTTTAGTGTTGTGTACTTTTCAGTGTAGAGGTCTTTCACCTCTTTTGTTAGATTAATTCACACGTATTTTAACTTTTTTTAAGGCTATTATGAATGGAGTGGTTTTCCTAATTTCTCTTTCAGAGGAGTCATCACTTACGAATAGAAATGCATTACACTTATGCATATTGATTTTATATCCTGCTACTTTGCTGAATTTATTAGCTCTAGAAGTGTTCTTGAGGAGATTTTTGGATCCTCTAAGCATAGAATCCTGTCGTTGGCAAATAATGATAGCTTGAGTTCTTCTTTTCCTTATCATATCCCTTTAATTTCTTTGGTCTGTCTGATTGCTCTAGCTAGTGTTTCAAGGATGATATTGAATAGAAGTAATAAAAGAGGTCATCCCTGCCTTGTTCCAGTTTTTAGAGGGAATGCTTTCAGTTTTTACCCATTTAGAATGATGCTAGCCATGGGCTTAGCATAGATAGCCTTTACTGTCACTTTTTTTTCTAGTGTTTTTAGCATGAAGAGGTGCTGTATTTTATTAAATGCTTTCTCAGCATCTATTGAAATAATCTTATGCTTCTTAACTTTAAGTCTATTGATGTGATGGATTATGTTTATTGATTTCCAGATGTTGAGTCACCCTTGTATCACTGGGATAACAATTAAATAACTTAACATTATATCTCAAAGTCCTAGAGAAAAAAGAACAGACCAACACCAAAAGTAGCAGAAGACAGGAAATAATTAAAATCAGAGCTGAAAACAATGAAATTGAAACAAAAGAAACAGTTCAAAAAAATTTACAAAACAAAAAGTTGGTTATTTGAAAAAGTAAACAAAATTGATAAACCTTTAACCACACTAAAGAACAGGAGAGAGAAAACACAAATTACTAGAATTCATGATGAAAAAGGAAAGATCATGACAAACACCATTGAAATACATAATTAGAAGCTACTTTGAAAATCTATACTCCAACAAAATAGAGAATATTGAAGACACTAACAAATTTTTAGAGATGTATGATTCTCCCAAACTGAATCAGAAGGACATACACAATTTAAACAGATCTATTCCAGGACTGAAATAAAAGGAGCCATCAAAATCCTACCAACCAAGAAAAGCCTGGGACCAGATGGGTTCTCAGCCAAGTTCTACAAGACCTTTAAAGAAGAACTAGTACCCATACTCCTCAAAGTATTCCATGAAATAAAAAAGAAGGAAACCTTTCCATACTCATTCTATGAAGCTAGTATCACTTTGATATCAAAACCAGACAAAGACACATCAAGGAAAGAAAATTTCAGACCAATATCCCTGATGAACACAGACATAAAAATCCTTAACAAAATTCTGGCAAATTGCATACAAAAACATATTAAAAAGATAGTGCACCATGATCAAGAAAAACAATTTTACAATTAAAAAGTCAATCTTTCTAAAAACAGCTTTATTAGGAACAGAATTCATAAATTACATCAGATTCCACAAGCCTTCTTTTTAATAATGGACACAGTAGAAGACACCCTACCAGTTTTCATTTATGAAATTAAAGCCAGATCTAGGTGACATTTTCTGATTTGTCTTTCTCATTCAGTCAGCCACAGATAAAAGTGCCCTCCACCATGCACCCACTGAAAGTCTCTGAATACTGTTCATTGATCATTGGAATTTACTTCTAAAATTATTTTCTAGATCACAAATTTTAATACATATTCTTTCTATGTGGGACAGTAATATTTTTCTGCCAACAAAAGTTGACAATAGCTCTCAGGTTGACCTGCTGAAACTTCAATCTATCCTTGATATTGTTTTAAGACCACAGGTGGGGAAGCTAATCAAGAGAAAGTGGACTTACTGTATAAGCTTAGATTCAGGGCAGTGAAGTTACAGATGCTATTTTCTATCTATTTTAATGTATTTGAGGGTTTTCTGTCTCCACTCCTCTAGTGAGAAGTGTAAAATAAAACCTAGTCAGATATTTGTTTACAGTCTGTGACAAAAATAGATTTCAAAGAGAATACTTAAATAATGTCCTATTAAATATGATTCTTTACAAGGAAGGATATCATTAATGAATACAAATGTCTATTCATTTTTAATTTACATAAAAAATAATTTGATGTGGGGCCGAAAAAACATGGTCTCTTAATATTATATTTTCTTTTCATAAAAGGGGAGACAAAAGTCTAGTGAGGTGGGCAGAATAACAATCTCCAGAAGTTCACATCCTAATCTCTGAAATAAATTATCATACTTACATTACATACATACATACATTATCATACTGTGAATAAATTATCATACTTTGCAAAAGAGACTGGTTGATGTGATTATGTTAGTGACCTTGAGATGGGGAAATATCATGAATTATCTGCCCCAGTGTGAACACAATGTTTCTTAGAAGTGTAAGTCAGAACAAGATATGACTATGTGAGAAAGGCACAGAGAGGGGCTACTTTCCTGGTTGTGATGATGGAGAGAAGGGGCAAAGAGCCAAAGATTGCAGGGGGCATCTAGAAACTGGAAAGGACAAGGGGAAGGACTCTTTTCTGGAATCCCCAGAAAGAAACAGCCTTGGTAGCTTGTTGATGTTTGCCCAATAAGATCATGTTGGACTTCTACTTACAGAACTAGAAGACTGAATTTATGATTTTTAAGCTGATACTTATATGTCAATTTATTATAAATGATAGGCAATACGGATAAGTTGATATTTCTGTTCAAACTAGAAGATTAAATCTAAGTGTTTCTCTGTTGCTTCCTAAAACTACAGGAACAATAGCAGAGGCATGTTAAGCCCAGGAGAGCAAAGTTCCCCAAAGCATACAATCAACAAAAGCAATTCATTGAAATCCTGTTTCAAAGAAGACCCCTTAAAAATATGACTTTGAGCCGGGCGTGGTGGCGCACGCCTGTAATCCAAGCGACTTGGGAGGCTGAGTCAGGAGGATCGCGAGTTCAAAGCCAGCCTCAGCAACTTAGTGAGGCCCTAAGCAACTCAGTGAGACCCTGTCTCTAAATAAAATACAAAATAGGGCGGGGGATGTGGCTCAGTGGCCGAGTGTCCCTGAGTTCAATTCTGGTTCCAAAAAAAAAAAAAATATGACTTTGATCTATTCACTTCAACCTGTTGATTACTCATTTCATATTCTGACAGAAAACTTGGGTTGAGAGTAAAACCTATATAAAATACAGGATCCTAAACCCACTTGAGGATGGGGATGTTCTGAACACTGGGGAGGTAGAAAGTCTTTTCTGAGCCCATTTTGTTTTGAAAACATTGGAGGTCAGGTGCCTACCCTTTATAGCTTGCAAAGGGGAAATTAAATTAGTCTTATGCACACAAGGTTACTGACATTGAAGAAGCAGCCTTGAAGATACTGACTTCTGATACCTGGTTCAACCACATCACTCAAGAATGAAGACTATGGTTGACTTACCCCATAATTTTCATGGGACTTCAATGATTTTTGTAATTGCCTCACTGTTAAATATGAATGAAGACCTAAGAATTCTCAGAAAAATTAGAAAATAATTCAATATGGAATATAGGCTCCAAATCATATAAAACAACACAAGCAACAGATACAATGCAGAAGGAAGAAATATTTAAAAACTATTAATACTAATATTTTGAAAGAGTTAAAATCATGTGTCCATGATACAAGAAAGTGACTCCTTAAAAAAAAAAGAAATTTTTAGACCAATAATGTATCAGGGGGCAGGGGAAGAAACATTTAGAAAGAAAAAGTTCTTTAAAATTAAAACTTGCAGGGCAAAAATAAAAATCTTAGAAGGTAACATGAAATTAATTAAATGTACAGAAATTAAAGTCACAAGAAATTCTCCAAAGAAAGAAGAGTAAAACACAGGTGACAAAAAAGGAGCAATATGGGAATAGAAAAATTTGAGAGAATCAGTCTAAGAGGTTTAATGCTCAAATGATTAAAATTACATAAAGAAAGCATAGAGAAAATTGAAGAAACTAAATAAAGAAATAACTTGAGAAAATTTTTTTGAAGTACATGAGATCCCAGATTGAAAAGGTTCAGCAAAAGGGATTAATATGGACATGCACTTAGGCCAATTATCTTGAAATACCAGGTAAGAATTGAAATAGAAGGAGAAAAATTAGTTTCATACAAGGGATTGGCATCAAACATCACAATAGCAACACTAGAAACCAAAAGAGTAAAGTAAAAATGTCACTGGAATTCAGAAGGAAAATAATTTCTATAGGATTTCAAACTGTTTATTATGAAGGAAAGATTAGTTTTCTTAAATACACAAAAAAAATCTTTAAAAGTTTACAAATTTTTTTAAATTCTTATTTTCTCAAATTCTTGAAAAATGAACTTCATGAAAACAGTGTAGATCTAGTAAGAAGAAAACAAATGTCCTGGAAAAGAGTCTCTACTCCAAAACTGAGGTAAATGGAAACCCAAAGATGAGGATATATGGAGTATTTCTGGATGCTATGTGGGGAATTTAAAAACTTTGAATAGTAAAACACACCAGAATACCTTGGTAGAGATTTATTTTCTTTTATTTTAGGTACCAGGAATTGAAGATTTTCAAAATTTTCCGCTGCACCTTAGATTCCCATTTATAATCATCTGCTTAAATAATACCAAGCTTATGACTCTTTATAGCTCTCTCATCTATTTATACATATTGGTATGTGTGAATGTTGAAATATCCTTATTCATGTTCTTATTTCTTCAAGTTTGCACATAGCGGGGTTTCTACCCCCAGACAGGCTCAAATGTTCCTGTTTCTTTGCAGATATGGATTCCTAGTCTTAGAAATTCTTGTAAAATTTTGAATCTCTGGAAAGCTCAGGAGAAGCTATATTGCATTATGAAAATGTTTAAAGTCAGAGGTACTACAATTACTGAGTACTCTTGGCACAATGGGTGGTTTCAATGTTCTCTGAATGACATAGACCACAGATAAACACTAATAATTTTTTAATGTCATATGCTCTATTCTTTACATTTCTTAATCATCTTTTTCTATCAAAGACATATGACATCTTAGCATGTACTGCTAATCTAGATACGATTGACAAGGTTTTTTTTCTCTACCAGATTGTTCTAGTATTGTCCTCTGTGCCCCTGGTGGCTAACATGTAGAAGTTCTCTAATCAATACCACTCTCAATAAATCTTTACAATTGTAAAATGTTACTAGAATGTTCATTTATTCAAGTTGATGGAAAATGCCTTGTTTTGGATATTAATGTAGATTAAGCTTCAATTTAAATAACAAAATTGCCTTTATCATCTTCATATACTTTTTAAACTTTGAGAAATATTTGGTTTACCTTAAATACTATGATTTTATTTTGGAAACAATTACATTAAGTGAATATAATTCATAAATAATGACAAACTCAATGATGATGCAATACTAAAAATATGTAAGTACCAAATATTTTTAATCAAAATATTTATATGATGGATTCCATATCTGAGGTCACATTCTAAGAAAGGCTTGTCAAATTTATGTAATGTTTTTCTTTTTAGAGAATGCCAAAAAATCTTGTGTTTAGATTTATCTTTTGACAAAATTCTGGTTATTGTTTCTTTTTAGTATTTTATTTAACACTTTGTTCTGTAGGGATAATAGTTTTTAGTTCTTTCAAAATGTTAATTATATAGAAACCTCAGGTCATTACTGAGATACCTAAGTGTGTTATTAAAATGAATCAAATTGCATGTGCTTTTCATATGTATTAAATAAACATTCAATTTCCTAAATTTTCAGGCACAAAATACAAATGCATTCCTTCTGTATCTTTTCTGAGACTTTCATTGTTTTCTTTAATATAAGTGATCTATCTTCTGTATTCAGCTAATACAAAAGAGGACTTTTCCTTTGCTTTAGGTAAGATTTTGATCATGATCTGTAATAAAATCATTTGTTCTCATTTATTTAAAGAGTAATTGTCAAGTTATGCTCATCTTTGTTTTGCATGTTATCAATTGGGTTATATTATGAAACTCTCAAATGGTTCTTATTATCTGCTAAAAAGAATTTAAATGCTAAGAAATATTTTTAATCACAAACTTCAGTAACGTAGACTGATTTTTATCTATGTTTCATGAATACAGGCAGATTTATATTTTGCCATTCAGTATGAAAGGGCTATTCCTGCCATGAGGCTCTATTTATAGTTGATATTTTCCTAACATCTTTGTGAGATACAATCTAATTCAGAGTATTTTAATAGAATAGCATCTATTCAAAAGACTTTGGTTATGCAACATTTTTAGTGATAATCATATTCACAACTTTCTCCCTGAGAAATTTGAAAACCATGGATTATCATTTAGGAAACAATTCATGTTTTTCAAGGCTATTTTGATATTAATAGTATTTTACTATAGAATTACTTATAAATTATTCAACCTCCATACTTTAGGAATGCTTTGTATTTTTCTATTTAAACATTGCTTGTGATTCCTTATAGATCATGACTGAAATGAAATGGAATGGAAAAAAACTGCCAAAGTGATCATATTGCCATTGACAGGTGGTGCCATGAAAGTCAGTCACAGTTGGACTCAGAAGCCACTAACCAAATCACTCTGTCTGAAAATGGCTGCCAATAGCAAATCAAATTTTTTTTTCATTGTGGCAACTGTGCTAAAAAATAGCTAGGTAAACTTCATGATATATGCTTCTTTCTCTATTCAAATATATTATCTCTTTTAAAAATTGCAGTAAGCATACTTGCTAGGGAACTCCTAACCAATTTCTTAAGTGTATAATGTAGTGTGGTTAGCTATAAACATGGTGCTCTATGGCAGGTCATCACTTCATACAACTGCAATTTTATGTTCATTGAATGGAAAACAATCCCTGGCCACCACGATTTCACTCTACTTCTGTAATCCTCAGTATTTTAGATACTACATATAAGTGGAGTCCTGCAGGATTTGTCCTTTGGGATTGACTTATTTCACTTTTCATAATTTCCTTCATGTTCGTGCATGTTGTTATATATACGCAAACAAATTGCTCTACAAAACTAGGAAATTAAGGTGTTCATCTCTTGCACTCTCAGCCCTCCTGGGACAAGGTCTAATATGTACTTACTCTGCAGTTTATTTTTATAGTTCTAGGTAAAATTTTCATACAGATTTTTTTTTGGTATTTCAATTTGAGATGAACATTTGGCTCCCTCACTCCACAACAACCCACTTTACTCTCCTACTTACTCTTTAACTCTATAACACACTTTCTGATTAAGTCGGAAATTACTTTGGTGGTGTGCCCTCTAAGTAGTGTTCCTAGAGGGGACAAGATGGTAGATTAGTGGGAAGTGGCTTTTCTCACAGCTCCGTGACTCAAGATTCAAAACAGTGAGAAAACTACTTCTCTGGGAGGTGAGTGACAAAACAAAACAAAACAAAACAACCACTCCACTGACATACAATATTGGACAGAGAGCCTTGAAGACTGAGACATTTTGGGTACATCAGACAAACCTAAGGAACAGAATTGAAACTCAGGTATGGGCGGGAAATGGGGAAAATACACAAGGTCAGAAAGGATCTATAAGTGCTGGTAAAATCTTGTTGTGGGTAATCCCAGGGTCTGAGGGGTAACCTGCCCTGGGCCAACCCAGAAGCTATTTGACCCAATTAACTGGTACACAAATGCTCTGCCAGCTGTGTACATGGAGCCCAAACTGGAAACACTTTAGTATCTCCATGAGAGGCAGAGTGAACTCAGACTGGGAACTTAGATCCCTGAGTTTGGGGATGAAACCAATACATGAATTCAGCTCATGCCAATCAAAAGATCTAAAGTGAGCCTAGCAAAACAGAAGACTCTGGCATGGAAAATTTCTGGTGTAGAGACCATTTTGCCTAGGATTAATACACATCAGAAAGGCCAGAGAAAGCCAGCTCCCCCTCCCCTACTACTCAGAATCTAAAGGACAGGACCAATGGCAGGGAGAAACTGAAGGGGTCAGGGAAGTTACTGAGCCCTGTGCTTAGAAACTGTCCTTAAGAAACCAAAAAAGGGCAGTACCTGGAACAACAGAAGTGGAGGAAGACTGACTGCCCCTTCCCACAGATGCTGCTCTGGGACGAGTTGTGGGGTACAGTCCTAGAAGTGCCTTTATTTATTAATGACTGAAAGCTCCCACATAATAAAACCCCTGGGACAGTAGGAGACCAGATCTCCACCCCTGGGAGTTTCACTTGCAGAAATTCATCTCAGAGAACTCAAGGACAATACTGAGGATGCTAAGCTGAAAGAAATTTCCACATTCCCTCACACCATCCCACTGAGAAGGGAAACTGAGAAAGGGAAAGGCAGTGTGGCACAGACAGCAGGCAAGACTCTTGAAGGCTATTCTGTTACTTTTTTTTGTTCTGTTTTGTTTCATTTTTGAATGTGTACTGATTGATATGTGATGGACATTTATACATTTGTACACGTCTGCATTTGTTTCTGCGTTTTCAGTTTTGGCATTTCTTCAAGGCAGCCATTTTTTCATTCTCTGTTTTTTTGACGGTTGGGTTTTTGATTAGTATATTTTGAATTGATTTCTATTGTCTCCTTCACAACTCTGATTTCTTTTGTTTCTATAGCTCTTTTTTTACTTGCCAACAGCCAAACTCTATTGTTCTCTCTCTCTCTCTCTCCCTCTCCCTTTTATTCTTTTACTTCTCTTTTGTTCTCCCCTTATAGACACATCCTATGTTGTCTCTGCACTTGCTCTTCTCACCTCTTGAATCTTAAGCCCTTTTCTAACTTCCCCACCTCTTCTTTTCCTCTTAAAGAACACTATCTTTAACTATATACTTACAGTTATTCACATATTTTTTTTCTCATTTTTACCATTTTAATTTAAGGCAGTTATTTTTCATGGACAATATTTTGTAGACTAAGATACTTGATTATTATATGTTGATTTTATCTTGTAATCTTTTATTTCTTTTTTGTATTTTTATTATCACCTTTATTTCTATTTTTTAAATTTTTCTATTTTATTTTATTTTTATGTTTTTATTTTTATTTTATACATTTTTGCTCTCATCAGTTTCTCTCAACTTTCTCTCTTTCCCTCTGTTAACAGCCAATCTCTATTGTTCTCTCTTTGACTCATCCTTCATTTTTTTAGTTCTTATTTTTTTCCTTCACCCTCATAATCATCACATCCTACATCACTTCTTTTCAATTCCTGGTCACCATGGAAATTGTAAACCTTTATGTAAAGTTAGTGTTTTTACCATGGGCAATAACTGATCATATCATTTCTGATAATTGTGACAATAACCATTATAGATTTCATTGCAAGAGCTATTTGGCATAATGCCATAAATTGTTTGCATTGATTGTTGTTATTATCTCCCCTAAACTTTGAGGTACTGGAAGACTTCAGGGACACTTTAAGTCCACGAGGTAGAAACAGAACAAACTCAGAACAAACTGTTAGATTCGTAGACATACAAACAACATGAAAAAGCAATGGAATAAATTGCCTCAAAAAAACAAAACGCATCACAGAGAATCCATCAGTACCTCAGTGGAAGAAATATCAGAAAAGAAGTTTAGAATGTTAATGGTTAAATTGATCTGTGAGATAAAGGATGATATAAGGGAGAAAATACAGGAAGCAAAAGATCACTTCATAAAGAGGTAGAGATTTTGAAAAGGAAAGAAAATAACAAGGAGAAATCCTAGAAATCAGGAAATCAATAAACGAAATCAAAAATTCATTGGGAAGTATCACCAGTAGACCAGAACACTTGGAAGCCAGAGTCTCAGGCAATGAAGACAAAAAACATAGTCTTGAAAATAAAGTTGACCATGGAGAAAAAATGTTAAGAGACCATGAACAGAACTTATAAGAAATACAGGATAACATGAAAAGACCAAAGTTAAGAATAATCAGGATAGATTAGCTCAGAGATACAAACCAAAGGAATGCATAATTTTTTCATTGAAATAATGTCTGGAAATTTCCCAAACCTTAAGAATGAAATGGAAAATCAAATACAGGAAGCATATAGTAATAAAGATAATACCACTTAATTAAATCATAAGGTAATGAAATTAGAAATAAATGATAAAATAAAAAATAGAATCTACTCTAACATGTGGTGACCAAATAATGCACTACTGAATGACCAATGAACAGCAGAGGAAATCAAGGATTAAATGAAAAAATATTTAGAGATACATGAGAATAGTAACACAACATATCAAAATCTCTGGGACACTATGAAAGTAGTTCTAAGAGGAAAGTTCATTGTGTTGAGTTCATTCATTTAAAGAATCAAAAATCACCAAATAAATAACATAACTTTACATTTCAAAGACCTAGAAAAAGAAGAACAAATCAACACCAAAAGCAATAGAAAGCAGGAAATAATTAAAATCAGAGATAAAATTATAAAATTGAAACAAGAAAAAACAATTTAAAATAGTGATGAAACAAAATGTTTGTTCTTTGAAAAAATAAAGTCGTTAAAGCCTTAGCTAACTATTGATGAAAAAGAGAAAATTCAATTCAAAATTTGTGATGAAAAATAAATATCACTATGAACACCACTTAAAAACAGAGGATAATCAGAAGCTTCTTTGAAAATCTGAATTCCAATGAAATAGAAAATCTTGAAAATATCAACAAATTTCTAGACACATATGATGTACCCAAATTGAATCAGGAAGACACAGAAAATGTAAACAGATCAATTTTGAGCAATGAAACTGAAGACACCATCAGAAACCCATGGACAAAAAAAATCCCATGACCAGATGGATTGTAGTCAAGTTCTACTAGACTGTTAAAGAAGAACTTACACCAACCCTCCTCAAATTATTCCATGAAATATAAAAGAAGGGAACCCTTCCAAATTTATTCTATGAAGCTAGTATTACCCTGATACCCAAATCGAAGACACACCAAGGAAAGAAAACTTCAGACCAATATCCCTGATGAGCATAGATGCAAAAATTCTTAATAAAATACTGGCAACTCACATATAAAAACATAGTAAAAAGATAGTGCACAATGATTAAATGGGATTCATGGCAGGTATGCAAGATTTTTCAATTTACAGAAATCAATAAATGGAATTCCCCCATAAATGGACTTAAACACATGATTATCTCAGTAGATACAGAACCAGCATTTGACAAAATTTAGCTTCCATTCATGCTGAAAACACTAGAAAATCTAAGGATAGTAGGAACACAACCCAACCCTGGAAAAGCAATATAGGCTAAACCCAAGGCAACATTCTAAATGGAAAAAAACTGAAGGCTTTCCCTATGAAAACTGGAACAAGACAAGGACGCCCTCTTACGAAACTCCTATTCAACTGGCCTTGAAAGACTAGCTAGAGCAAATAAATGAAACAAAGAAATTAAAGGGATATGAATAAAAAAGAAGAGTTCAAACTATGTAGATTGTACATTTAGAAGACTGAAGAAACTCTACCAGAAAGTCTACAGAACTCAAATTCAGCAAAGTAGCAGGGTATAATATCAACAACCATAAATGAATTGTGTTCCTATACACCAATGATATGTCAGCTGAATGAGAAATCAAGAAAATTATCCTATTCACAACAGCCCCCCCAAAATACTTCAGAACCAATCTAACAAAAGAGGAAAAAGATCTCCACAATGAAATTTATAAAACACTAAAGAAAAAAAGTGAAGAAGACCTTAGAAGATGGAAAGTTCTCCCATGTTCTTGAATAGGCAGAAATAATATTGTCCAAATGATCATACAACCAAAAGTGTTACACAGATTTAATGCAATTCTTATTAAAATTCCAATGATGTTCTTCACAGAAATAGAAAAAGCAGTCATAAAATTCATTTGGGAAAATGCCCAGAATAACCAAAGCAATCTTGAGTGAGAAAAGTGATGCAGGAAGTATCTCAATACCAGACCTTCAATTATATCACAGAGGTATAATAAAAAAAAAAGCATGGTATTGACCCCCCAAAAAGATGTGAAGGTCAATGGACCTGGACCTTTTCTTTTTAAGTTCATCAAAAAATCATTCCATTTCACCTAGGGTCCTAGTTTTTGCCATATATTCAAAATCATCACCCTGTGGTGTTACTGAAACAGGCTTACCCTGTTTATAGCTAACTGACTCATTCTTCTGCCAGCAGATCTCACAGATGCTTCCTTCACTCCATTTGGAAAGGATTCAGAGCAAGAGTTATGATTATTATAGTTGCCAATGGTATTTCCTAAATATCTTTTTTTCTGTCAGAAAAGAAAGAAATTTCTTATGTTCTGATCAATTTTCCCAATAGCTAGCATACATATTACTCAGTGCTTTGTATCCAAAGATTTCGAAAAGCTTTGCCCTTAGTTTGCCAACTCTCAAACTTCCCCCAGTGACCTTAACCTAATGTTACATGAATATAACTGAACTTCAAGTAAACTCAAAGCAAAAAAAAAAAAAAAACCCAAACACAAATAAACCAAAAAAGTTTACAAACTAAACAACAAATCACATCTAGTGGACATAAACCAACCCTGAACAGTTAACATCCTGAGGGTCTAACTCGAGTGAATTCGCACACATTATCTTATTCCAAACTTAAATACAATGAGAAAAAAAGGGAAAAAAATATTCAAAGCCTAAGTTGCTCATAAATTACAGTGTTGAAAACAAAGAGTAACTGGACAGTATAGCCCTGGTCATTAAACATTAACATCCTGCACCTCAGTTTCCCAACTTCTCAATGAGGGTAACAGCACTGACATAAAAATAGGAAGCATCATGTAAGCTTATTTTCAGAGGCCGTGGAGAAGGAAAATATTTGAGCATTTGATAAATGCAAGACAATACTTGGACCTTGAAAAGATACTGGACTCTTCAAAAAATAAGCAATTACCACAATAGGTAATCATCCAAAAGCATATCAAATCTCTTGGAGTAAGTTACATGTGAGAAAAAAATGTGAACTGATTTTCCCTGTCTGCATTAGAAAGGTGAGCTGGCACCCAGTTAAGTCACATATTTATATAATTTTTTAAAAAACTGGTCATGTGATTTCTAAACTGAAATCGTATGTTTCTTTTCTTTTTTGGTAGAGGAGATTGAACATAAGGATGCACTCTACCACCAAGATACATCCCAGCCCTTTTAATATTTTACTTTTTTTTTAACTTCATGAATTTATTATTTTTATACTTTGCTCAAATTCAAAAGCTCAATTTCTCAGTTCCAAAGTTCAGGGAGTTTACACTACAGTAAAACAAAACAAAACACAACACTAATTTAGGTTTAGGAGACAAGTGAAATTTAAATAAAAGAGTTTAAGGTATTTATCACTGAAAAAAACAGAAATGCATTTATATAAGAACTAACACCATTTTGATAATTTTGTTCATGACGTATTAACC
>JAJEJO010025097.1:0-39567 GCA_020662805.1 Glaucomys volans
CCCTTGCCATATGACCTAACATATCCACAGGTTGCAGGAACAAGGATGTGGACATCTTTGAGGGCCACTATTCTGCCTACCATTGGTTGTAGGAAGGATAGTGAGGAAGGGGGGGGCCCAGAAGAATGAGGAACTGAGCCTAAGACTAAGTGGGAGCTATTGCAAGTTCTTGAGCAGAGGAGGCCTCCACTTTACCAAGGGACTAGGGATAACCTTGGTTCTCAGGGTTAGCGTGAGATCATTTTCCAGACTCAAAACAATGGAGCCATATTATGTCTGAGGTCTTGCAGACCATAAAATGTTATTGTTCTCTGCTGAGGGCAGTGTGCCAAGCTGTAGCAGGCCATGGTTGATGCCAGAATGAGGGGGCCCAGCCCTCGGGGATGCCCAGGTAAGCTGGCAACTGGAGATTGCCCAAGAGGGCTGGACACTAGCTGCTGAGTACCTCCCTAGCCCTGGACAAATGAGGCTATCCCTTCTGGGAGGGCCTGGAGGGTGAGGAGGCTGATGGGTGGGACAAGACCTCAGGCAGACTTTGAAACCAGTTGGGACTCCCAGGCGGCCAGGTGGGGGTGGGAGGGTCATCGTGAATGGAGCTTTTGTTCACTCCTTGGCAGGGCCCCTGCCTGGGAAGGCGGACAGGAAGTGGAGTGCATTTGGGTCTCATAGATCTGGAGAGTCTTTCATCTTGCAGGAGGCACCATGGGTATTGGGGCCCTGTGGGTAGATCATGGCGTGAGAGGAGGTGATCTGGTTAGAAGGAAGCGGTGATATCACAGGTGTGCCTCAAAGCTGGTTTGCAGAGGAGTGTACTGTCTCTGTTTAGGGGGATACCATTTGAGGTGGCTTTGGTATAGGGGTTGTGGATGGAGATTATGGGGTTGTTGGGCTCCTGGAGGTCCCCTTGACACCACCACCAGGTGCTGGTTGAGAGCAGACTCTGGAAGAAGCTGGACCTTGATTCCAATTCCAGTCTTGACACTTTCCAGCTGTGTGGTCTTAGATAAGGCATGTTCCTTTCTGAGCTTCATAAGAAATAATCCAGTAGTACTTAATAGTCCAGTAGTACTTGTGTCCTGTGGATAATGTGAGTGGTAAATAAGGCAAGGTGTGTTAAATCTTAGCCAGGCACAGGGAAGCGCTCTATAGCAATTCACTTCAAAAGGCTGGAGGTAATCAGGTCTTGTGTGCAAATCTGAATGAAATGGGTTGATCTCTTTTCTAAGTGGGACAGCCTTGCGCAAGGAGCAGGTGAACCTCTGTGAGGTCTGGGCCGTGTGTTCCACTCCAAAGATCCAAACTGCCAAACAACACCCAGGTGCAGCAGCATTTCATACCATGCTGTCCGAGGCCTCTGCTCATTCTGAAGGAAGTGCTGGAGGACCCTGTTAGTGTGTCGTGGCCATAAGTTGTGTAGTGTTGGGACAGAGGAGAAATGGAAGGAACTGCTGAAGGTTGGACCATTTCTGAGGCCTTGGGGACACTTCCTGGCTATCTGGAAGAGACTGTCCCAAGAGACATCTGGGCCTTGGCCCCAGGTCTGGAGCCATAGCAGTAGGTGACCCCCAGTTTCACCCCCAGGGGTGTTTTATAGGAGGACTCCAATCCCATGGAGGCCAGTCCCCGGCAAGCCCTTGCTGCCTCACCCTGGGTTCTGGCAGTTGCAGAGGGGACGGGGATTCCCCAAAGTCACTCCTTGTCTCTACTCTCAGACAGCAGCCCCTCTCCTCAGGGCTGCTGGAAGAATCTGGCTCACGCTGGCTGCTGAGTGGCAGCTATGACCCTCTGTGTTTGCTGCCCTCACAGGCTGGACAGAGACCAGAACCTCTGCTGAAATTGTCCTCTTACACAGTCCTGCACCAAGAGTGTGTCCAAAATGGTGAAGACAAGGGCTTTTGGAGCCACATTTGCTGGGTCCGTACTGAGGCTCTGTCACTAAGCACTGCTTACCCTCTTAAAGCAACAGGTATTCCCACCCAAAAGACCCTTGCCATAGTTAAGCTTCTCTTCTTGTCAGAAAGGATTTTACAAAGAATGTCAACAGAATGTCAGTGGGATTTCTGCAGAGAGCATTGTGGTTTGAAGCTTCCTTTTTCTTATAAATGCCAGGTTTGCATACAAAAGGTGTGATAGAGTTACGAGTCTGCAATCAAGCTTGTTGTGCAAAAAGATATTACCTCTGTTTTCTTGGTAAAAACTTGTAAAACCTCTGTCTGGCTTATGAATATTGGACAAATAGTATGTTCTTTCCACTACCGTGTAACCATCCCAACTGACTCAGTGTCCAGACTCAGTGTCCAGAGATTTTTAGGCATTAGCTCCTCTGGACTGCTGCAGTTTAAATAAACCTGCTTCCTGAAAACTCCTCGGATGTCCAGCCTCATCTTTCCTACATCCCTCTCTGGGCATTAGCTTTTCACCTGTAGGTCCTGATAATAATGGACCTACCCGATGAGTCTGACAGATTTAAATGAGTCAATACACCCAGACCCATGCCTGGCCCGGAGTCAGGGCTACCTAAATATGGCTCTGGGTATTAGCTTCTACCATGACACAAAGCAAGCCAGGGGTTCTGGCCTTCCCATGATTTGAACTGTTTGGGGATTATGGAAATCCAGAGCTTCAGAGCAAGCACCCAGTCTACCAATTACCACACACATTGAACACATTTACAAGAGACTCCCTGGAGAGGCGTCCAGGTGTGTGCCTCATGTTCTTGGGGGTGGGGGTGGGGAAAAGGACTGAGGGGGATAGAGAGCCCGGAGGGCTCCACCAGCACTCAGCATGACCTCCCTCTAAGCGTTGAGGTGGGGGATGGGCAGGTCCTGGTCATATGAATGGGTCCTTCTGGCAGAAAGGCCCTGGGAACTCAGGGGCTTGTGAATGGAACAAGCAAAGATGGGAGCCCTGGAAGACAGGCTCAGAGGATAGGGATTCAGTGGAGAGCTGGCGCAGGGCATTGTGGATTCTGAATGTGGGCAGATGGAGTCCTGTGAGTTGGTACTCCTTGTATCAGACAGTGGAGCAGGGGCTGGGGAGGGAGGTGGGACAGAAAGGAGTCCCATCTTTCCTTCCTCTGTGGTCACTGCTGCCCACAGGCAGGTGGCACCTGGGGTCCTGGTGTGGCAAGTGCTTCCATGCTGACTTTGGCTTAGAGACCTCTCTTCCCTGGAAAGACCCAGGTGCCCGGAGCACTCAGGGCTCTGGACAGGAAAGAGGCAGGGTGTAGTAAAACCACTGTCAGTCTGCCCCTCTGTCCATACAGCTCCCAGGAAATGCTTCTCTGAAGGGGACAAGAGCCCCCAGCCTTGGAGTGGGAGAGAAATGGCCCTTTGCAGAGGCCAGGCATGGCACTGCAACACAATAAACAGGGTGGGGCGGGCCAGGGACTAGATCTGTCTAACCCCAGCTTGCTGAGAGCTTTGGGGTCTTTACCTCCCTGAACTCAGCTCCCTCCTTGACAGATGGGTCTCAGGGGAACTGAGTTCTTTTCTGAAACCAAGTCAAGCAGGACTGGACTGACCCAGCCTTTGCACAGCCAGTCATGTCACTAGCTGTATTAGTCAGGGTTCTCCCGAGGTACAGATCCATTAGAATACACACGATTACAAGAGAGAAGTTACTGGATTGGAGCTAGACATGGTGGACACACCTCTAATCCCAGCAACTGGGGAGGCGGAGGCAGGAGGATTCCAAGTTCAAAGCTAGTCTCAGTAATGTAGCGACACCCTAAGCAGCTTAGTCAGACCTTGATTCAAATTTTAAAAAAAAATTAAAAAGACTGGGGACGTGGCTCAGTGGTTAAGTGCCCCTGGGTTCAATCCTCAGTACCAAAAAAAAAAGAGAGAGAGAGAGAAAGAAAGCAACAACATTCACACTGGCTGCCTGCAGGCTGGAAAGCAAGGCTACAGGCTTGGATCAGTCAGTCGCTGCTCAGTCCAAGAAGCTGGAAGCGTCAGAAGAAGAGGTACTGAAGATGCAGCCCCATCTGCCTTCAGAAGCTGGAGTCTGACATCCATGGGCAGCACCAGCAGCAAAAACCACATCCACTCAAGAAAGGTCAGGCATTCGCAGAGGGCCAGCGTCCCCCATCTGCTTTTTTGTTCCATCCCAGCCTGTCTATTGGACCATGTTGTTCATGTTCAGGGTGGGTCTTCTCCACTCAGTTGGCTGACCCCCATGCCAATCTTCTCACTGACACACCCAGAAGCATTCTAGTTGACTTGACAATGAAGATTAACCATCCTAGGATGGTGTGGGTTACCATCCTGGGGCTGGCAAGGCGATCCAGGGAGGAGACTTGGCCCTGTCCTCACCTGGCAGGGAGTAAATGGGGGAGAACAGAGACAAACAACCAAAGCCCAGAAGTGCCCATTGCACAGCACCCCACATTGCTCAAAGCAAGCATGATCTATGATCGGTACGAGGCTTTTTGCTCTCTTTCCTCCGCTGGTTGGACATCGTGTCTCTCTTGGGAAAAGCCTTAACTTGTTTTCATTAACCCTTGACAATGATGATTTGATGGGCTCAAGTGGACAGCGAACAAGTTCAGTCAGTGGTTGAACTTGTGAATTGTGCAGACCGGAGCTGAGTGAATGCAAAGGGCAGGACGGGGGCTGGCAGGGCGTCCATTTGACTTGAGGGCTGCCCGCATTCTAGGTGTGTTTCCTGGGAAGTCCCCGGGAAAGGTACCATTATCACCCTCAATGCTGTCATCTGCTGTCCTTTCTTCACCCTCAGTTGTCACTGTCTGTACTTACTCCACCACACGTCACTGGAGCTCATCCAAAATGGAAGGGAAAGCCACATGGAATCGAGCCTCTGTCCTCTCAGCCTGCATCTCAGGACAAGCAAGCAGCGTGCCAAGCAGAAGCCCTGAGAGAAGGCCGCTCTGCCTCTACCTGTGCCTTCCCTTCCTCAGCTGCAGCTTCTGTGAAAGGAAGGAACGTGGGGCAGGTTAGAATGAGGAAAGGCCTCCTTCCATGCCTCTGATCCCCTGTGGGGACAGCCTGGCACAAAGGAAGTGTGGCCCTGCCTCCCCATTGAAAAGGAAGGCTGCAATCCCAGACTTCCAGATGCACTCAGACCCCCTGTGAGGACCAGCGCAAACGCGAAGAAAATGGCAAAAGCTCTTCTTTGCAAGTTCACAATTACAAATGTATCAATATTTTTAGGGCAGTGCCCAGCACATGGTAATTCCTATGTGTGTTTGTCTAAAAATGAAAACCATGGAAAAGCAAAGCACAGAGGTTTTTGCTGTACAGGTAGATCCTTTTTTAAGTCCCTCTGACTAATTTAAAGTATTTGTTGATTTCCAGCCCATAGTTTCAATCAACCAAGGGGGATTTTCAAAATCTTGGTATGTCATTGGCAAAACACCCTTCAAATGAGAGAAGAGCATTCCGCAGACCTGCAGGGGCCTGTTGAAGGGAAGCTGGGAGCTCTGCTCTGCAGCTCTGGCTCCACAAGTGCCGATCGCCTGCTAGATCTGAGGGATGGGGCCAAGGCTGTGCCCCACAGCCCCCTGCGTGTTTGCCCCACCCTTCCTGCTCAGTCTCAGTCAGCTCAGTGTTAAAATCCTGGCTCAAAAACCTTTTCCTTCTGTCTGTGGGTCATGGGGAAACTGTGTAGTGAGAGTCTGGGCAGTGTCTCTAGGGTTCTGGGGTTCTAGGACATTTCAAGGGCTGGCTTAGGACTAAGACGTGGCCCAGAGTAGGACCACAAGCTTTTTGTACTTGTGCTGTGACCCAAAATTTGTGTGAAGCTCCTGTGTGAGAAAATTCAACTCCAAGGGGTCAAGCCCCACTTTCCACCCTAACTCCAATAATGGCACCTGGGAACTACCTCCGAAGGCCACCTGAGTGGAGACTGAGTGGGTGCTTTACTTCTGGAATGTTTCAACCTAGGCCTGTTTTCAGACTTGCTGCTGAGAGTCCTAGAAAGGCTGGGTGTGACACCCAGCACCCTCTGGCTACCTTGGCTAAGGTTCCACAGAGGGGCCTGTCCCTCTGGCCTCCAGCGATCCTGAGAACTCAGCCGCAATTGAAGCAGGGCCTGATTTGGGGTAGGGGCAGGACTCCTGCAGCTTTGGGTGGAGGTAGGAAATTCTTCCCTCAATTCCTCCTGGAGGGTAGAGCTTTGTGAAGTCTGGGGCTGGCGCACTGCTCTATCTGCCCTTCCCATCCTGCGAATCTGACTCTAGGCTCCCAGATAGGGTTGCCAACCAGAGCCCCATGAATAGGTGACTCATGCCTCAACTATTGTTCCTCACTTTTTGTGTGGTACACGCAAAGGATAGAAGGGCTGCAAAGATAAAGGACATTACTGCTTTCTTTCTCTCCTGGAAGGGGCCTTGGGTTAGGGGCAGGAGATGAGGGCCACCATGGGCTCAAATGCAGGATGCTGTTCGGCCTGGGGTGGGAGAAGAGTGGAGTGAAGTTCAAAGAATGGAGTGATGGCCTCTGTCCTCAGAAGGTACCCAGTCTGAAGGGATAAGACTCACCCTGTAGACTGGACCCAGAGACAAAAGCAGATGGGCAGGACTCTGGGACTCAGCTAAGGGCTGGGGACACTTCAGGGAGGAGTGGATGGAGATGTCTGTCAATGCCATTCAGAAAAGGTATATGGAGCAAGGCTGGGCTGAGCGTGTGCATGATGCCCAGTCCCTAACCTTGGGGACCTACATGTTAGGTGGGCTGGAGAACATCTGCAAAACCATGTTCTACTGAAGAGGTTGTATTTATTGTTTTCTATCTTCTATCTTCCACCAAAGATATCCAGGCTGGGGTGTGGGCTCTGAGGAGAGAGTCCTGAGCTGGAGAGAAGTCCTGCCTTCTCCTTGCCAGTGAGCCAATACTACTCTCTTCCTACTGCCTGGGAAGTGCTGCCCAGAGTCTACGTTTCCCACACTTCTCTGTGAAGGAGGTCAAAGGAGCCATCTTATTGCCTCCTTCTCTGGGGACACTAGCCAGGCAGCCATTAGCGAGACCCATCAGTCCTGCTCTCCTTTTACTGACAGTGGGAACAATGCCGGGAGAAGCTCAGTAGCGTGCCCGACCAAGTCTGGGTAACTCCCTCAGGGGTTGCCCAGCTGAACAGCTTGGAGAGCTCAGTATAATCCCTCCCTTCCTGCCGCAGAGGTGTTGGAGGCTGGGTGGGGCTCTGCAAGGGCTATGTGCCTGGCTCCACACGGGGCTTCTCCATTACTTAAACCTGCCCAGGTCTGGTATAGTGGGGCGGGGGGCGGGGGCGCCCTGCCTGGAGTTTCCCACAAAGTCAAAGGGACAGAGTGCTGCTTCTCTGCAAGCCAGCCACCCAGCACTTCCTGCTACAGTTACTTGCCACCCACACATCAATGGTCCCTGTCATCTGGATCTGAGTTTGTACACTGTAGCCATTCTCAGACTGGCCAGAATGCATTCCTGTCCTACCAAGTCCTCTTTATTTACAACCCAGCCAGGAGGAGAATGAATGGGGAGGAGAGAATGTCCCACTGTCTCAGGAAGGGTGGGGCTTCCCCAAGGGCAGTGGAGACTATACCCAGGACCTGTCTGTATGTGTGTGTGTGTGGCAGACATGCCCTGATAGTGATCTTCCAATGAAGAGGCGGGACTCCTGCTAGGAGCCCCCAGACACTTGCTTCAAGCTTGGACCTGTTCTTGCAGGGCTGAGGCCCCCAGAGAGTCTCGGGGTATGCAAGACTGCTTTCTGCAAGGCAACAACGTGTGAAATTGGTGAATTCAGTGACATTCATCTCTGAAGGTCTCGGAAATGTTCCAGGGACAGAGGCATCCAAACCTCATTGTCTAAGACCTGCAAGACCAGCTCTGGCCAGTGTCTGTCTGTCTGCAGGGATTCATCTGTCAGCTGCTTTCTCTCTGGTGAGCAATCACTATCTAGCTGATCCCCAGCACTGTGGAATCGCTTTCCCACAGCCTTGGCTTCCTTGTAGTCAATCACAGGCCCTGTCCAGAGATTTCTGAGCCTGCGCAGATCCTGATTCCTTGCTCTTGGGAACATGGCCCCTCTGTCCCATGACTTTGAACCTGTTGCCACTCTCCCACTACTTCTGGCTCCAGCCAAGGAGGTCCAAGCTCTTAATAGTTTAAGCACTGTCCTGCCTGAGGGTCTAAATTGAGGGAGGCAAAGATGTGACCCCCGTTCAAGTTTGTAGTCAAAAAGAGAGGGTGAGGCTTAGGACAGACACTTGCTAGAATCTGACCAGAATCCCCTTCTTCTATCTGGTGCCCAAATTGATCAAATACGCTGTGCAGAGGGGATCTTATGGAGCCTTCCTAAAGCAACTGTTGGGTTATTATGCCAGCTGCCTTGTCCCCACACCTGCTTTGCTTAGGCTCTCTGGCAGGACAATCCATGACTTAGAATTCCATTTTCCATTCCCTTGGCCCTGAAGGAAACTTTGGGCTAGAGCTTACAAGAAAAAGCACAGCAATTCCCGCTGCTTGGAACAGCGTGGTTCGCCGTTATAACAGGTCGGCAGATCCTCGACATGTTTCTGATGAGATTAGAAGCTCCTGCAGGTATGTGTTTGTGGCGGCCTTCAGCCTGTATCAACAGATTCGATGACTCATTTCTTCCCTGCTGGAATAACTGAGAGCTTGCTGGAACACACCTGGGGGGCTGGGGGAGCCCTGAAAAGGTGTGATTGCCAGCATAGTTTCAAGGCCTTTTGTAAGGAATCTGGTGGAAGCTCTGGGTTTGCAATGTCCCTGCAGGGTCTTAGCAGGGCCAAAGATCAAGGGAAAGGTCAAAGACATAAAAAGCTGAGTTAGGAGCAGTTGTGGAGGGACAGGACACAATGGTATGCAGCCAGGCTGAGGCCTCCTACATTCGCTGTTTCTGGAGTGTGGGGCTTGGGGGCACCTTTCTGGCCTGGACCTTGCAGGTGAATCTGCCCAGTGGGCTCTGAGATAACTGTGCCTCCTCCAAGGAAGAACTTATGCAGAAAGGACTGGACTCTATTTCTCCTTCAGGCACATCCCCAAGATGTAGGGCCTTGCAAGGATTGCTTTCCCAAGAGCTGAAGTCCCTATAGCAACTTCCCACCTAGCAAAGTGTAAGAAGAGCACATCACTGCCAGGTGGGGGATTTGCTTTGTCCCCCACCCCCTCCACTGATGGACAGTGTCCCAGAAGCTGGCAGGTCAGCATTCACTATGCTGAGATGGTGAACAGTGTCCCTGGTCCTTCCTAGGACAGTGACCATGGCCAAATGTCCCCTTACTTTCTGGTCTCCTTCTCCGGCTGCTCAGGCCCCCAGGCCCCATGGTGAGAGGAGACTATCTAGCAGGATGGCCGACTTGCTGCCAAGAGATCAGTGCTGCAAGGCAGGGTTATTCCTAACTGCGCAGAGCCTGCCAGAAAGCAAGCGTTTGCACCCCGCACCATGGTGCAGGTGTGCTGGGTGAGCTCACAGCTGCCCCCAGGGCACGCCCAGCCCACTTAATCATTCACAGCCCGACAGCTCTCCCGCCCAGCCCAGTTCTGAGGGGATAAAAAGGGGTATTGCAGTTCCTGGGTAACAGAGCCACCCACTGCGTCCTGCTGAGCTCTGTTCTCTCCAGCACCTCCTGCCCCACTAGTGCCCGGTATTCTTGCTCCACCAGGAACAAGCCATCATGTCTCGCCAGTCGAGTGTGTCCTTCCGGAGTGGGGGCAGCCGCTCCTTCAGTGCTGCTTCTGCTATCACCCCGTCCGTCTCTCGCACCAGTTTTACCTCCGTGTCCCGGTCTGGGGGTGGTGGTGGTGGCAGGGTCAGCCTTGGGGGTGTTTGTGGAGCAGGTGGCTATGGCAGCCGGAGCCTCTACAATCTGGGGGGCTCCAAGAGGATTTCCTTCAGCGCTAGCGGTGGAAGCTTCAGGAACCGATTTGGTGGTGCTGGAGGTGGCTTTGGCTTTGGAGGTGGAGCCGGCAGTGGATTTGGTTTTGGCGGTGGAGCTGGTGGTGGTGGTGGCTTTGGGCTTGGTGGCGCAGCTGGCTTTGGTGGTGGCTATGGGGGCTCTGGCTTCCCCGTGTGCCCACCTGGAGGCATCCAAGAGGTCACTGTCAACCAGAATCTCCTCACTCCTCTGAACCTGCAAATCGACCCCACCATCCAGCGGGTGAGGACTGAGGAGCGTGAGCAGATCAAGACCCTCAACAACAAGTTCGCCTCCTTCATCGACAAGGTGAGACAAGAGCCTTTGCAAAAACTCATCGTGAATCTTGAATAAATGCCAAAGAAGGAGGGGAGAGGGAAGGCTTTTCAGGCTTTGTGCAAATGCCTTCAAGGTTTGCAGTTGTTTCCACTTCTTCCTGAGTTCTGGATTTGGGGGCCACTTTCTTAGTTAGACTGGCAGACTGGCAGGCAGCGCCTTATTTCTTCCCAGTCAGAGGTGATTGGAAGGCCTCCATGATTATTACTGGAGAGAGAGACAAGCTCTGTGCCTCATGTAACGGGCTGATTGCACAGGAAGGCAGATGAGTTCACCAGGTGGCAGCCTGAGTGCCTTCATGGCCCTCAGCACTGGGCCACACTCAGCTCCAGCCAGCTGTTCCAGGTTCCAACTGTGCCCTGGATGATGGTGCTGTCTTTCCTGGAGGAATGAGGTTGGGCACTTCACTCTGGACCTCCCCTCTGAGACCCAGAAAGGCACAGCACGTGGAAAAGCTTCAGGGCACAGTAGGTGATTCACAAGAGTGAATAGATCATAGAAATGAGAAATGCAAACTTTTCTTTCTTCACACTCTGCTCCCCTCCAGGTGCGGTTCCTGGAGCAACAGAACAAGGTCCTGGACACCAAGTGGACCCTGCTCCAGGAGCAGGGCACCAAGACCGTGAGGCAGAGCCTAGAGCCTTTGTTTGAGCAGTACATCAACAACCTCAGGAGGCAGCTGGATGGGATCCTTGGGGAGAGAGGCCGTCTGGACTCAGAACTGAGGAACATGCAGGACCTGGTGGAGGATTTCAAGAACAAGTGAGTCAGGGGTGGGCGGAGACAGGGGCATTGATATCTTGTTTGCACCAGATCAGTTTTGTAACCAGACTTCTTCTGCTTATGCCTTCACCAAAAGCATATACCTTCTGCAGATATCCACAGTACTTAAAAAGAAAATCCTGGTCCACATTTAGAAAGTTCCAACCCCAGGCTTAGCACCTCTGCCAGGCACTTAACCAACAGTCAGAGCCACAAGCTCAGCAGCTTTGGCACCGCCTGGTGAAACGTGCCAGCCTATCATCCTTGCTCTCTGGGGCTTTCCTCCCCAGTGCACTCAAAATACACAGCATGGACTTTTGCTGGCTTCCCCACAAAGCAGGAACTGATCACATAACCCAACTTGGTGGCTCAATTTCCTTAGTCTTATGAACCAGCTACTGGGCTGATAGTATTTGGTTTGGTTTATTTTTTTAAAGGCTTTGAAGGCTGACAATTGCTAGGAAAACTAACTAGATATGCAGTTGAGGGGAAACAGCATGGCTTTCCTACAGGAATAGTCCAGAAGCAACTGAATTACAGCGATGATAGACTGAGTACCCGTTAGCTACAGAAAAGGCAGCATCCTAATGGGAAAGGCCTTGCCCAGGACTCACACTCCCCTGTCCCTTCCCTCTCTGTCTGTGAGATGCAAGAAGCCCCTTCCAATTTGAAAGAAGGCCCACATTGTACAATAAAGACCCCTCTGGTGTCCCTCATCTTTTGACAAATTCTTTCTGTCCCTTTCACCACCAGGTATGAAGATGAAATCAACAAGCGTACCACCGCTGAGAATGAGTTTGTGATGCTGAAGAAGGTGTGTGGGTGAAGGGAACCTGTAGCTTGGGGCAGTCACTCTCCTGGGATGGAATCATTTAAGTCAGATGAACATTATGAGATGCCAAACACTCCCATTTCCCCAGGATGTGGACGCTGCCTATATGAACAAGGTGGAGCTAGAGGCCAAGGTCGATGCCCTGATGGATGAGATCAACTTCATGAAGATGTTCTTTGATGCGGTGAGAAATTTACCTAAATTTTTTCATGTGGGTGGTTATTTTTTTCCCTCAAGTTGATGTCCCACAATGAATGGAAGATTTGAATGGATCTGACATTAAAAAACACAAAATCAGATGACTGACTTCAAGTCTCCCTGCAGGAGCTGTCCCAGATGCAGACACATGTCTCTGACACATCTGTGGTCCTCTCCATGGACAACAACCGCAGCCTGGACCTGGACAGCATCATCGCTGAGGTCAAGGCCCAGTATGAGGACATTGCTAACCGCAGCCGAACCGAAGCCGAATCCTGGTACCAGACCAAGGTGGGTTCTCTGGCAAATGTCTCGTGAGTGAGGGGATGGACATGTGTCTAAGACTCTAGGCCATGACAATGCAAAGGATGTGGCTCCTGAGGCTTGCTGAGGCAAATTGGTCTGAGTTATAGGAACAGTCATGGATACATTTTCCATACAAACTCAAGAACCTGAAAAAGAATTTCATACCAGTGTTCCTAGGAAAGCAAAGTCACTAGAGCTGAAATTATGTAAGACCACTTCCACCTTGAGAAAGCCTGAATCAGCCTGATCGGTGCCACCTCTTGGTACTTCCTGCCTGCGAACTTGGAGAAAGTGCTTTCCACTCTCATGTAAACAGGATCTTTCTTTTTTTCCTGGTGGTTTCAGTATGAAGAGCTGCAGCAGACAGCTGGTCGGCATGGGGATGACCTGCGCAACACCAAGCATGAGATCTCTGAGATGAACCGGATGATCCAGAGGCTGAGATCTGAGATTGACAACGTCAAGAAGCAGGTAGGACGAGGTGAAAGAGGACAAGGAAGGGGCTCTGAATGGGAGACATATCTTGCTAAACACACGCACACACACACACACACACACACACACATACACACACACACACACACACACTGCAATGTTCTTTTACCCATCATGACCAGGATAGATGCACTGGGTTCTCTCTGGAGCTCCAGATTGGTTTGCTTGACCTAGAATCTCAAAAAGAGACACTTCAGGCCCCCATTCTTCCTTTCCCCTTGCAGTGTGCCAACCTGCAGAATGCCATTGCCGATGCTGAGCAGCGTGGAGAGCTGGCCCTCAAGGATGCCAGGAACAAGCTGGCAGAGCTAGAGGAGGCCCTGCAGAAGGCCAAGCAGGACATGGCCCGGCTGCTGAGGGAGTACCAGGAGCTCATGAACACAAAGCTGGCCCTGGATGTGGAGATTGCGACCTACCGCAAGCTGTTGGAGGGCGAGGAGTGCAGGTGGGTTGACACTGTGGGCCCAGGATGGCCTCCCATTTGATGAAGTGGAGCTTCTCCACTACAGGATGTCAAACACACAAACAAGTGACCACTGTCATGTGTATAATAATTACACATTGCCCACCCAGTTTCAACCTGACAGGTGGGCATACCATAGGTCTCAACTCACTTTTCTGGCTTATTCCCCACGACCAATATTCTTGGGTGCTGCCTCCTTCCAACTAAAATTCCAGAAGGGTGATTGGAGCATTGTCCTCTTCCTGCTTTTTCTCATGGTTTTGTAGACCTCAATACCCTGCCACACACCCATTCTCATTCTCATCCTCCTGATTCTTCAAGTACTTCCTCCTTCAGGAAGCCTTTTCTGATTATTCCAGCTGAGTTAAACTTGCCTGCTGTTGGATTCACAAGCTACTCTGTTTTCTTGAATCTTCTGACACTGTCCATTGCCTACTTTCTGTCTAAGGGATTTCTGTCCATGCCAAGTTCTCTCACAGAATGTACGCTCCTCCAAGGCAAAAACTGCTGTGTATGCATCTCTTATTTCCCACAACCTCTTACTCATGCTTTTGGTAAAATGGGTGGAGGACAATGTGAATTACAATCTTCTTTTGACAACCTGCTGCTTGGTCGAACCCTGTTCATTGGAAAGTCCCTCCAAGAGGGCTTCCTCTTCCTCCAACTTCATGGCCTTTTGGGGATGCAGACTCTAGCATTGGAATGACTTCTAATCACAACTATGGGAGTTAGCCACATAGACTAATGTTGTCTTGGGGGAATTTTTAACTCATTTCAATTTTCTTCTTTCAGACTGAGCGGAGAGGGCGTTGGACCAGTCAATATCTGTAAGTATCTTTGAGCAAACATTCACAATGATGATAATATGGGATATTTGGTGCCAACTCAGAATCCTGCTTTCTAGATATCAAGCATTCCCCTTTCCAATATTTGGTTATTTAACACATTAGTGAAAAGCAAGTGATGCAGGGGACAGAACATAGATTGGGACATGAAGCAATGTGGCTTGTTTCTTATCTCTTAAAGGGTAGGTCATGTGGCATATACATTTTGGACCCTGTACCTACCTCTGGAGTACCTAGCACCATGCTTTAGTCTTATGTCTACCTGCTTTCTGTTGGGGATGTTAGCTAAATGACAGGTCTTCTGGGCCTCTTTTGGGACTGTAAAAGGGACCAGATGTAGTGCTCCATGACTGGCAGGATCAGACAAGTTGGCCCTGTAGAGTCCATTTGACAGGTAGTCTCACCGATTTCTCCTTTCCCTGCAGCTGTCGTCACAAACAGTGTCTCCTCTGGCTATGGCGGTGGCAGTGGCTTTGGCGGAGGCCTTGGCGGAGGCCTTGGAGGAGGCCTTGGTGGAGGCCTTGGTGGAGGCCTTGGTGGAGGCGGCAGTGGTGGCTACTACTCCAGCAGCAGTGGGGGTGTTGGTCTGGGCGGTGGGCTCAGCGTGGGGGGCTCTGGCTTCAGTGCAAGCAGTGGCCGAGGGATGGGAATGGGCTTTGGCAGCGGTGGGAGCAGCAGCTCCAGTGTCAAATTTGTCTCCACCACTTCCTCCTCCCGGAGGAGCTTCAAGAGCTAAGAAGAGCCTGCTGCAGGTCACCCTGTCCCAAGGGTAGCCACAGTGATGGAGCCACCTCTGCTAGGCAGTTGCCCAAGCCAAATTTTCTCTTCTTCTGGAGAGTAGTCTAGACCCAGACTACTGCAGAACCACATTCTTTGGTTTCTGGGAGGACCCAATTCCCAGTCTCTGGTATCCCATGTCACAGTTCTATATTTTGCTTCTAATCAGTTGTTAGTTCCCTGTACCATGGTCCTTGGGATATGAGAATACAAAGTTTTCCAGTATCTAAGCCAGCAAAACAGAATCCCCACCCCAGTGCCCACCCCAATTTTGACCTGGTTCTGAATACCTCCAGAGTATGTTCAATAAAATGCTTTTCTATTATAAGCTGTGGTGCAGAATTGTTTTTTCTAGGTCCTCCACCAGCTTAGAGACCCCAGGTCAATCTGTGCAGATGTGATAGATCATTTAATGGTTCACAGGGAGAACAGAATGACCTTGGAGGTAAAGTGGCCATCACAGGTGGTCCAGAGACTCCTTTAGGCGCAAGAGGAGTTGGTAAAGCCTCTGCAGTGGAGGAGTCTGTGCAGGGTACCAATGGGAGTGTCTAAAGTGCATTGTACCTTGGACAGATTTTAGAGCTTTTTGCCAATTTGCAAATAAAGACACAATGGATGTAAGTAACAATGGTAAATGAAAAATGTATTGCCTTCAGAACTCAAAAAACCCTAAAAGATGTTGGGCCTCTTCTAATAGTGTGAGCATTGAGACAGTCAACAGCTGTTACATGTCAGTGTCAGGCTGGAGTCGCCCTCCGTTTACCAAATAACTTCAGGAATTTCACCAAGGTGGTGGGATTTTATACTGTGTAGGAAAATGGCACACCCTCTTTGGGGGAACTTCTTTGTGAGTGCTTATATGTCCTGAGTGTTTGTATAAAATGAACCCCTCTGGAGGAGGTTTCGTCCATGTCAATCATATCCATGACCCTAGACAAACTCAGGTGCTTTCAAGTTCTTTCCTGCAAAGACTGTGTGCAATGATCAGGCTGTTGAGGTGCTCCAGAGTCTGGAAAAGTCATATTGTGCCCCTTCAGAGGTGCCAGCTGTTAAAATGGACAATGAGTAGAATATTACCAGCCAAATCTATAAGCAGGTATAGATTGCATAAATCAATAATTTCAATAATGTTGTATATGGGACCTTAGATGTGACCATGGCATTAAGGTTGTGGTAATCCACAGTGAGGCACCATTCGTTATTTTCAAGTTTAAAAATAGGTCACATTGGGTTGTTGAATGGAGAAACAGTGGGTGTAATCACCCTTTCTCTAAATAGATTCTGAATAATGGGTTGCACTCTTTGAAGATCCCATTTTAATTTATACTGGGCATATTAATTATTTTAACTGGGGGAAAATCCACCAAGTTGGATTTTGTCAAGCCAGTTTGTTGGTGCCAAGGACTTAGTTAAATTTTAATTTATCAGTCATTGGCTCAGACTGTCCATGTTCAATATGGGGTATTTTAGGGGATGTTACTGTCGTGGGGAATTTACCCAATTCAATAATTCTGATAACTAAGTTAAGGTAGATCTGCTCTCTATTGTATATTTAGAAACTTTCTTAAGGGGCACCTCGTTTAAATGTAGTGGGATCTCCAGGTATAAATATAATTAAAGTTCCAGTAAGGACTAAGGTTTGTCAATGTTTATTTCAGCAGGTTGAATATAAATTCAGAACCTATGTGGTAAAGGCCCAAGGTTAATCTGCACACCTTTTTATCTTTTTGATGTATAAACTATTAAAAAATTTAATTAAAGAACAATTTGAATTTCCAATTGCATCAAATTATGGACTTCTGTTTCATTTTTAACTCCTGATTTCCATTTTCCTCCTTCCTTCCTCTTTCTCTTTATTTTCCATTCCTTTAATTTTTCCTCCCTTCCTTCCTACACTTTGGTGAGAGAGAAATTCTCCTGCTCATATTTATAAATGTCTTTCTCCAGAGAACCTCAAATCAGTATCATCAGGGTGAGGGGCTTTCCCCCAATGGAAATAGCTAACTCCTTGGTTTTGCCACAAAGATACCATGTGTGTTCTCCCCTGTAGCCTAGAGGATGAGGATCTTTTCTGGCAACAGAGGTTTAGGAAATGGTAGCAGCAGCCAAGGCATTTGATAGGACCCCAGCAAGTCATTCAGCTCTAGGCATGTGGCTCCAGCATGCTGCTTGCAACTGCTCTTCCTCTGTGTGGACCACCACTTGATGGGGCCATATCCAAATACTGCACAGGTTATATCAATCTTTTCCCTGCACATTACATAAAATGAGGGCCAGCCCCTGCTTGAGACACAGAACAAATAGTTACAGGGGAAGAGTCATTCTCCTGAGATAACATCAGTCCTGGTTTACATGGAATTGAGAAACGCAATTCAATATGAGTTACCAGATAGGTCTGGACTGAGACACAGGACTCAAGGCTGCCTTAAGGAGAACCCCAATCTCATACTCCTGTCCCTAAAAATTACTGAAAATTCTAACTTGGGTCAGTCACACAGCAGCTCCAAGTGCAGGCCCATGAGTAGACACACAGCCAGACATCAGCCAAAGCAAGAAAAGAAAGTCTCCAGTGCTGGTAAAGTTTAGGGATGATAGTCCAAGAGGGTAACTCATTCCCCAAAGTCACCCCAGTTCCAAAGTTTCTGCCTATTGCTCAGCAGCAAGAGCTTTGCTCAACTGCAGACACCCATGAAAACATGTTCAAAACTGGACCAACAACCAGCAACAACTCTTCTTCATCTGTAAGAGAACCGAGGTCTGTGGGCAAACCACTGACCCCCAGATTGGAGAGACAGATGGGCAATGACAGAGAATCCCAGCCTAGGAGACCAGTACTCCAGGAGCAGAACTCACCACAGGAACCTATACGTGGCAGGAAAACCTAAACTGAATTGACAAATTGTTGGTGACTCAGTGTGGCTAAGTTTTATAGTTAAAGCACCAGAGTATCCCAGTCTTAAAGGGAGAACCCCTACTTTTGTTTCACTTCCAGGGTCTCTACTGTGTCCTCATGGAGAAGATCAGAGAAAAAATCCCCTCATGCTTCCAGCAGGGGGAGTGGGAAATGAATCATTTTGAAATAGCCAGAGCATTCTGCTTTTCCCAGTCTGCCTTCTGTAGGAACTATTTAGCCACAGTTGAACCTGCTAATGTTTACAGAGCCCAATTTACCTGGGTTAAGGAAACAAGAAAGAATACAAAAGAAATGCTAGAGTTCACCGTAGAGTTCAAATGAAGAATGTGACCGATGGGCTCATTAGTAGACTGGACACAGCTGAGGGAAGAATTTGAACTTGAGGATATGACAATAGAAACTCACAAAACAGAAAGAAAAAAGTCAGAGAAAAATAGAACAGAATATACAAGAACTGTGGTTGCAATGATATGCAACAACAAAAGGTAAAATATGTGTTAATAGAATCACTAGAAGAAAGACAAATAGAGAAGGAACATAAGAAGTATTGGATGGGCTAGGGTTGTGGCTCAGTGGTAAAGCACTCGCCTGGAATGTGTAAGGCACTGGGTTTGGTCCTCAGCACCACATAAAAATAAATAAATAAAACAAAGATATTGTGTCCATAAAAAAAAAAAAGATTGGAAGCAGTAATGACTGAGAATTTCCTAAGATTAACGACAGACATTAATAACAGATCAAGGAAGCTCAGAGAACATTAAGCTTCAGAAATGTAAACACGCACATATACCTGAAAGAATGATGTCTACACATATTTTCAAACTGCAGAAAATAAAAAAAGTAAAGAAAAAAATCCTGAAAGAAACTATAGAATAAAGCAAGTTATTTATAGAGAAGCAAACATAAGAATTATACCCAAACTTCTTCATAGAAATCATGCAAATAAAAGGAGAGTAGAGTAAAATATTTAGTGTTGAGGGATAAACCACCAGCCTAGAATTCCATATCTTCTTGTTTTTCAAAATTGAAGGAGAAATAAAGTCTTTTTTTTTTTTTTTTTTTTTTTTTTTAAGGAAAGCAAACATCAAGGGTATTTGCTGCCAGTGGTTCTGCCCTGTGAAAAGGGTTTTTAAAAAGTTCTTCACAGAGTAGAAGATTACATAGGTCAGAAACTGGGATCTACATAAAGAAAGGAAGCACATTACAGGAGGAATAAGTAAAGCAGAGTTGTTTTTTTTAATTGATCTAAAAAAGTTTATTCAAAATTACAACAATGTCTTCCACGTGTATACCTTATGTGTAAGTGTAATGAATGGCAGGGATGCAGAAGGGGTGAGAGGGAGGAATTGGGACTTTTGTTCATTCCAGGATTGTGCAGGGATATAGTGTTATTTGTAAATAGACTTGAATTAGCTGTAAATGTGTGCTCGAACTCTAGGAGAACTACCAAAAGAAGAATTTTTTTAAAGTATGATTGATATACTAATAAAGGAGAGAAAACCATATTATATGAAATGCTCAATAAAAACATTGAAAGACAGAAAAAGAGAGGTAGACAAAAGCAGGAAAAAAGAATGAGGGCAATGACCAGAAAATCACAGCAAAGATCAATAATGAACCAATTTGAAGATAGAAATACTCAAAATAATTTTTTTAGAAAATCTCAGCTATATGTTGTCTATAAGAAACCTACTTTAAATATAAAGATATATATGATTAAAAGTAAAGAAGTGGATTAACAAAGCATGCTAACACTGCTCAAAAGAAATCTGGAGTTGCTGTGTTAATTTCAGATAGGACAGACTTCAAGAAAGGAAGGTTATCAGGGATGAAGAGGGACATTACCTGACAATAAAGGGTCGATTCTGAGACATAACAATCCTTAATGCGTAGGTACCTAACAACAGGGCAACAAAACATGTAAAACAAAGCCAATAGAAAGGCAAGGAGAAATGATGAATTTTCTATTACAGCTGGAGACTTCAATATCCTCTACTTTCTATTTTTTCTATTAGAAAATATTTGTATTATTTTCTTCCTTTTAACTTAATTTCTCATTTTAAATAACATAATAATTGTACATATTTATGGGGTAAATATTATGATATTTCAATATAGGTATATAATGTATACTGATCAAATCAGGTTAACAAGCATTTTCATATCCTTATCACTTCTTTATGTTTGGATATTTCAAGTTCCTCTCTTCTGGTTGTTCATAAAATATATAATAGGTTATTGTAAACTATAATCACCTTGTTATAGGTAATGAACAGTGGAACTTATTCCTTCTTTGTTTTCTTACCCATTATCCATTATCCCTCTACCTCCCTTCTACCATTCCTAGCTTCTACTAATTACTATTGTTTTCTCCTACTTTGACATCACCATTTTTAGCTTCCACATATAAGTGAGATTGTGCAGTACTCATCTTTCTGTGTCTGGATTATTTCACTTAACATAATGCTCTTCAATTCTGCCTGTTTTGGCCACAAATGATAAGACTTCATTCTTTTTTTTTCTTTTTCTGTTTTTTTTTTATTTTATTCATTTAATTTTGATCCATTGAACACAAATGGAGTACAGCTATTGTTTCTCTGGTTGTACACAAAGTAGAGTCACACCATCTGTGCATTCATACATGTACACAGGGCAATGATGTCTGTCACACATTTTGTTATTATTCTTGTCCCCCCACCCTGACCCCACCTCTCCCTTCCCTCTATGCTATCTATCCTTCCTCCATTCTTGCCTCCCTTCCACCCCGCATTATACATCATCATTCACTTATCAGAGAGATCATTCGGCCTTTGAATTTTTGGGATTAGCTAATCTCACTTAGCATGACAGTCTCCAACATCATCCATTTACCTACAAATGCCATAATTGTATTCTTCTTTATGGTTGAGTAATATTCCATTGTGTATATATACACAATGGAATTTTTTTTTTTTTATCCATTCATCTATTGAAGGGCATCTAGGTTGGTTCCACAACCTAGCTATTGTGGATTGAGCAGCTATGAACATTGGTGTGGCTGCATCACTGTAGTAGTCTGATTTTAAGTCCTTTGGGTATAAGCCAAGGAGTGGGATAGCAGGGTCAAATGGTGGATCCATTCCAAGTTTTCTAAGGAATCTCCACACTGCTTTCCAGAGTGGCTGCACCAACTTGCACTCCCACCAGCAATGTATGAGTGTACCCTTTTCCCCACATCCTCGCCAACACCTGTTGTTGCCTGTGTTCTTGATAAAAGACATTCTAATTGGGGTAAGATGAAATCTTAAGGTGGTTTTGATTTGCATTTCTCGTATAACGAGTGATGTTGAACATTTTTTCATAAATCTGTTGATTGCTTGTAGATCTTCCTCTGTAAAGTGTCTGTTCATTTCCTTGGCCCATTTATTGATTGGGTTATTGGTGTTCGTGGTGTAAAGATTTTTGAGTACTTGGTAGATTCTGGAGATTAGTGCTCTGTCCGAAGTGTGTGTGGCAAAGATTTTCTCCCACTCTGAAGGCTCTCTCTTCACATTGCTGATTGTTTCCTTTGTTGAGAAAAAGCTTTTTAGTTTGACTCTACCCCAGTCATTGACTTCTGCTTTTATTTCTTGCCCTTTGGGAGTCATGTTAAGGAAATCTGGTCCTAGGTCAACGTGATGAAGATTTGGATCTATCTTCTCTTCTATTATGTGCAGGGTCTCTGGTCTAATTCCTAGGTCCTTGATCCATTTTGAGTTGAGTTTTGTACAGGGTGAGAGATATGGGTTTAGTTTCATTTTGCTGCATATGGATTTCCAGTTTTCCCAGCACCATTTGTTGAAGAGGCTATCTTTTCTCCATTGTATGTTTTTGGCTCCTTTGTCAAGTATGAGATACCTGTATTTATGTGGGTTTGTCTCTGTGTCCTCTATTCTGTACCATTGATCTACCTGTCTATTTTGGTGCCAATACCATGCTGTTTTAGTTACTATAGCTCTGTAATATAGTTAAAGGTCCAGTATTATGATACCCCCTGCTTCGCTCTACGTGCTAAGAATTACTTTAGCTATTCTGGGTCTCTTATTCCTCCAAATGAATTTCATGATTACTTGCTCTATTTCTATGAGGTCTGTCATTGGGATTTTAATTGGAATTGCATTGAATTTGTATAGCACTTTTGGTAATAGGGCCATTTTGACGATATTAATTCTGCCTATCCAAGAATATGGGAGATCTTTCCATCATCTCAGACTTTCTTTAATTTCTTTCTTTAGTGTTCTGTAGATCTCATTGTAGAGGTCTTTCCCCTCTTTTGTTAGGTTGATTCCCAAGTATTTCATTTTTCTTGAGGCTATTGTAAATGGTATAGTTTTCCTAATTACTCTCTCAGAGGATGTATCACTTATGAATAAAAATGCATTAGATTTATGAGCATTAATTTTATATCCTACTACTTTACTGAATTCATTTATGAGTTCCAGAAATTTTCTGGTGGAATTTTTAGCGTCTTCTAAATAGAGAATCATGTCATCAGCAAATAGGGATAGTTGGAGCTCTTCTTTTCCTATTCGTATTCCTCTAATTTCTTTGGTCTGTCCAATTGCTCTGGCTAGAGTTTCAAGGACAATGTAGAATAGAAGTGGAGAAAGAGGGCATCCCTGCCTTGTTCCAGTTCTCAAGGGGAATGCTTTCAATTTTCTCCATTTAGAATGATGTTAGCTGTGGGCTTAGCATAGATAGCCTTTACAATGTTAAGGAACGTTCCTACTATCCCTATTTTTTCTAGCATTTTGAGCATGAAGGGGTGCTGTATTTTATCAAATGCTTTCTCTGCATCTATTGAAATAATCATGTGATTCTTGACTTTAAGTCTGTTGATGTGGTGAATTACATTTTTGATTTCTGAATGTTGAACCACCCTTGCATCCCCGGGATGAAACCCACTCAATCATGATACACTATCTTATATCTTTTTAATATGCTTTTGTATGCGATTTGCTAAAATTTTGTTCAGAATTTTTGCATCTATGTTCATTAGGGATATTGGTCTGAAATTTTCTTTCCTCGATGTGTCCTTCTCTGGTTTTGGTATCAGGGTGATATTAGCTTCATAGAATGAGTTTGGAAGGGTTCCCTCCTCCTCTATTTCATGAAATACTTTGAGGAGTATTGGAATGAGCTCTTCTTTGAAGGTCTTGTAGAACTTGGCTGTGAATCCTTCTGGTCTGGGGCTTTTCTTTGTTGGTAGGCTTTTGATGACTTCTCCTATTTCCTTGCTTGAAATTGATCTATTTAAGTTGTGTATGTCCTCCAGATTCAGTTTGGGTGGCTCATATGCCTCTAGGAACCTGTTGATGTCTTCGAGGTTTTCTATTTTGTTGGAGTATAAATTTTCAGAATAGCTTCTAATTATGTTTTGTATTTCATTAGAATCTGTTGTGATGTTTCTTTTTTCATCATGAATTTTAGTAATTTGAGTTTTCTCTCTCCTTCTCTTTGTTATTGTGGCTAAGGGTTTATCAATTTTGTTTAGTTTTTCAAAGAACCAACTTTTTGTTTTGTCAATTTTTTGAATTGTTTCTTTCTTTTCATTTTCATTGATTTCCACTCTGATTTAATTATTTCCTGTCTTCTACTACTTTTGGTGATGACCTGTTCCTTTTTTCTAGGGCTTTGAGCTGTAATGTGAGGTCATTTATTTGTTTGCTTTTCATTCTTTTATTGAATGCGCTCCATGCAATGAATTTTCCTCTTAGCACTGTTTTCATAGTATCCCAGATATTTTGATATGTTGTATCTTTGTTCTCATTTACCTCTAAGAAGTTTTTTATTTTCCTTCTAATGTCTTCTGTTATCCATGCATCATTCAATAGCATATTATTTAATCTCCAGGTGTTGGAGTAGTTTTTGTTTTTAACTTTATCATTAATTTCTAATTTCATTTCATTATGATCTGATAGAATGCAAGGTAGTATCTCTATGTTTTTGTATTTGCTAAGAGTAGCTTTGTGGCATAACATATGGTCTATTTTAGAGAAGGATTCATGAGCTGCTGAGAAGAAAGTGTATTCACTTTTTGAAGGATGGAATAGTCTATATATGTCTGTTAAGTCTAAATTAGCGATTGTGTCATTGAGTTCTATGGTTTCTTTGTTCAATTTTTGCTTGGAAGATCTGTCCAACAGTGAGAGAGGAGTGTTAAAGTCCCCCAGTATTATTGTGTTTTGGTCTATTTGGTTCCTGGAATTGAGAAGGATCTGATTGACGTACATGAATGTGCCATTGTTTGGTGCATAAATATTTATGATTGTTATGTCTTGATGATTTATACTTCCCTTAAGTAGTATGAAATGTCCTTCTTTGTCCCTTCTGACTAACTTTGGCTTGAAGTCTGCTTTATCTGAAATGAGGATGGAAACCCCTGCTTTTTTACTGAGTCCATGTGCATGGTATGTTTTTTCCCAACCTTTCATCTTTAGTCTGTGGGCATGTTTTTCTATGAGATGAGTCTCTTGAAGGCAGCATATTGTTGGGTCTTTCTTTTTAATCCAATCTGCCAGTCTATGTCTTTTGATTGATGAGTTTAGACCATTTACACTTAGGGTTATTTTTGAGATATGACTTGTATTCCTGGTCATTTTGACTTATTTTTGGATTTTAATCTTACTTGGTTTTTCCTTTAATTGGCTGTTCCTTTAGGGTAATTCCTCCCTTTGCTGACTTACATTGTTGTTTCTCATTTCTTCCTCTTGGAATATTTTGCTGAGGATTTTCTGTAGGGCAGGCTTTCTATTTGTGAATTCTTTTAGTTTGTTTTTATCATGGAATGATTTTATTTCATCTTCAAAGCTGAAGGTAAGTTTTGCTGGGTATAAGATTCTTGGTTGGCATCCATTTTCTTTCAGTACTTGGAATATGTTGTTCCAGGCCCTTCTTGCTTTTAGGGTCTGGGCTGAGAAACCTATGATATTCATATTGGTTTCCCCTTACATGTAATCTGATGTTTTTCTCTTGCAGCCTTTAAAATTCTATCTTTGTTTTGTATGTTAGGTATTTTCATTGTAATTCCTGGGTGTGGATCTGTTGTGATTTTGTGCATTTGGTGTCCTATAAACCTCTTGAACTTGATTTCCCATTTCATTCATCAGATTTGGGAAATTTTCTGATATTATTTCATTGAAAATATTATTCATTCCTTTGGTTTGTGTCTCTGTGCCTTCCTCAATCCCAAGAACTCTTAAATTTGGTCTTTTCATGATGTCCCATAACTCTTGGAGATTCTATTCATGATTCCTTACCATCTTCTCTGTCTGGTTGAGTTTGTTTTCAAGATTAAATATTTTGTCTTCATTGTCTGAGGTTCTGTCTTCCAAGTGATTTAGCCTGTTGGTTAAACTTTCTATTGAGTTTTTAATTTGGTTTATTGTGTCCTTCATTGCAAGAATTTCTGTTTTTTTTTTTCAGAATCTCTGTCTCTTTATTTAAATGATCTTTTGCTTCCTGCAGTTTCTCTTTCAGCATTGCCTGCATTTGCTCTCTTGACTCTTCGTTCGCTTCTCAGATCATTTTAATTATGTACAACTCCCTTTCTGACAATACTTCTGCCATGTTGTCATTGGGTTCTCTTGGTATTGTATCTGGGTTTGTTTGGGACATTTTCTTCCCATGTTTTCTCATGTTGCTAGTGTATCTTCCCCTCTAATCATGTGAATCCTAGGTATTGCAGTTTCCCCTTAAAGACTTACAGGGTTCCTCCCTATATTCAATACCTCCCCTTGAAGTGAGAGATAAATATTAGCAGCACACCATACAATCAATATGTGTCCTTAATCTAAATAGTCCCTATTAAGATATTAACAGTGTTGTCTTAATAAACAGAGATGAGTTCAAATTATTATCTACAGCATAACCAGTAAGTTTGCAATAAGGACTACAATTTAATGTTGGACAGAGAGGATGAGGAGGGGTATAGGGCAAAACACTAATGAGATAAGAAGTGAGTCTATTGATATACCATGTCATAAGAATAGTGGAAGTGGAATTAAAATAAGCAGATTGTTAGTGTGAGAAAAAAGAGATTCTCCAAGGAAACAGATATATAAGAGGGAGATAGAGTGATAAGCATATTAATAAAAGAAAAAGGTAGGAATATAGTGGGTATATTAGGAATAATCATACTATTACAATTAATTAAAAAAGTTCTGCGATAGAAATATACTGTACAGTTCAAACCTCTTATTTTTCAATGACCTGATGTTTGAGAGGTACTTGATCAAGCGGTGATCCAAGAAGGGTGCTGTCCCACTATCTCCAGGTTGGGAATGATCAATGCTTCTGGGCAGAGGCGACCTGGTGATGATAGATGATGAGATGCAGCACACGCGCTAGACACCGGGCCAGGGTGTGGGCCTGGGCACTAGACCAAGTTGGGATGGGGGTGCAGAACAGTGCTCAGTGATGGAGACACTGGGCTTGATAGCCCAGGCAGGCCTGAGCTCCATGCTGGGGGCTCAGGCAGTCGCAGGTGGTTGCTCTCTCCCAGAGTCGCTGTAAAATGGCACCAAAGGGCCTAAGATCCCTGCTGGGGCTGGGGACTCAGGCTGCTGCAGGTGGGCACTCTCTCCAGGAGATGCTGTAAAATGGCACCGGAAGACCAGAGCTCCACTTTGGGAATTCAGGCAGCCGCAGGCGGTTGCTCTCTCCCAGAGACGCTGTAAGATGGCACCAAAGGGCCTAAGATCCCCTCTGGGGCTGGGCACTCAGGCCACTGCAGACCAAGACTTCATTCTTTCTTATGGCTAAATAACATTCTGTCAACACACATATATCACATTTTCTTTATCCATCCATCCATCCATTGATGAAAACCTATGTTCATTCCATATCTTGGCTATTTCAAATAGTGTTACAATAAACATGGAGGTGTAAGTGTCTTTTTGATATGCTGATTTTATTTCCTTTGGATATATACCCAGAAATGGAATAGTTATATCATATAGTAGATATATTTTGAGCTTCTGGGGGAACCTCCAGACTGTTTCTTTATCATGGCTGTACTGATTTTTCCTCTCACTGGCATTACATAAAACTGATTTTTTTGAGTTCCATATATATTCTGAGTATTAATCCTTTGTCAGATGAATAGTTTGTAAATATTTTGACCCATTCTGTAGGTTGTCTCTATTTTGTTGATTGTTTCTTTTGCTTTCTAGAAGCATCTTAGTTTGACAAAGTCCCATTTGTCTACTTTGCTTTTGGTGCCTCTACTTTTGGGGTCTTATCTGAAAAATCATTGCCTATATGACTTCCTGAAAATATTTTCCTGTTTTCTCCTGGTAGGTTTGTAGTTTCATGTCTTATATTGAGTCTCTTTTTGTATACAGCGAGAGAGGAATTGAGTTTCAGTTTTCCGTATAACGGATGTTATTGTTTGGTTTTGCACTGTTCCAAAGGCTCACATGTTGAGGCTTGTTCTATAATGCAGCAGTATTCAGAGGTGGGACTCTGGTAAATGATTGGGATATGAAGACTCCTAAGTGGATTAATCCCTTGGTAGCTGAATGGACAACTGGGAGGTGACAGAAACTGAAGGTGGTGGACCATGACTGGAAGAATTAAATTATTAAGGGTATGCTTGGAAGGGTATATATAGTCCCCCCCCCAACACACACTGCTTTTCTCTCTGTTTCCTGGCTGTCAGGAGGTGAGCAGATTTCCTCTGCCATTCTCTTTCATCATGATATTCTGCCCAAAACAATGGAGCTGGTTGACTGGACAAAAAGAGTGAGCCAAAATAAATCTGTCCTCTTTAGAGTTGTTTCTCAAAGGTATTTGTTACAACAACAAAAAAGCTGAATGACACAATAGGTACCAGTTTTCTCAGTGCCATTTATTAAGAGTCTGTCCTTTCCTCCGTACTTGTGGTGCATTTGTCAATTAACAATTGGTATAAATGCATAATATTGATTTTCTATTAGAAAAGTTGTCAATCAACTGGGTATAATTAAATCTTTAGAATATTTCATCCATTCAGAGCAAAATATACTTCCTTTCCAAGCTCATATAGAACATTTGCAAGATAAGCCACATTCAGGACCATAAAGCACACCTTAACAGATGCAAAAGAATAGAAATCATATGAAGTCTGCTCTCAGACTACAACAGAATTAAGCTAGAAATTTATAACAGAAAATTCCAAATAACTAGGTAGATAACTAATAATTCCAAATCATAAAAAATTAAAAAGTACAACTCTACATAACACATGAGTCCAAAAAGAAATCTCAAGAGAAATTTTTAAACTATTATTTTTAAAAAATATTTTAAAAGATATTTGTAGATGGACACAATATCTTTATTTTATATATTTATTTTTATGTGGTGTTGAGACTTGAACCCAGGGCCTCACATGTGCTAGGCAAGTGCTCTACCACTGAGCTATAACTCCAGCCCCTCAAGAGAAATTTAAAACATTTTTGGAATAAATGAAAATAAAAAAACAACTTTTCAAAATGTACCAGGTGTGATGAAGGGAAATCTGTAGCACTGAATCCACATATTAGACATGAAGAAATTCTAAAATCAAACATCTAAGTTTCACCCTTAGAAAACTCGAAAAAGAAAAGCAAATCAAATTCAAAGTAAGCACAAAAAAAAATACATAATAAAAATTAGAGCTGAAATCAACCAAATTAAAAACAGGCAATTAATAGATAAAAAACAAAGAAATAAAATGCTATTTCTTTCAAGATTAATAAAATTGATAAGGTCTAGCCCACCTAAGAGAAAAGAGAAAGGACAGAAATTAATAATCCCAAAAATGAATGAGTAAATATCATATAGGTCCTATTAAAGGTTATTAAAGAAACATTATGATTAGCTCTTTGCCATTAAATTTGAGACAGAGAAAAAATGGACCACTTTCTTTAAAGACTGTTAAATTTCTTTAAAGTTCTGTTAAAACTCAAACAAGAAGTAGACAATTTCAATAATCTATTCAAGAAATTTAATCAGTAATGATTAACATTACAAATCAGAAGTCCCATGTCCAGATAGGTTCACTGGTGAATTCTACCAAACATTTAGGGAAGAAATTGTTCCAGCTGTCTATAATCTGTTCCAGAAAATAAAACAGGAAACACTTCCTACTCATTCTATGAAGGCGGCATCATTCTAACCCCCAAGCCAAAAACATTATAAGAACAGAAAACAAAGATGTAAAAGTCCATCACAAAGTATTAGGAAACTGAATCAACAATTCATAATAAAATTTTATACATTATGGCTAACTGAATTTTTAAAAATTTTTTTAGTTGTTGATGGACCTTTACATACTATATTTATTTATATGTGGTACTGAGAATCAAACCCAGTGCCTCACACATACCAGGCAAGTGTTCTACCACTGAGCTACAACCGCAGCCCATGATCAGTTGAAATTTCTTCCAAGAATATAAGCCTGGTTTGGCATTTGAAAATCAATTAATGTAATTCATCACAGCAAGAGACTAAAGATTATCAACAGGCATGCAAAAATATTTGACAAAATTCAGCAACATTCACAATAAAAATGCTCAGAAAGGTAGGAATATTGGGGAACTTCTTCAATTTGATAAAAAGAACATGTACAGAAAACCTACATATGACATCATACTTAATGGTGATAAACTAGCTTTCTCACTAAGATTGAGAATAAAGCAAGAATGTCCCTTCTCACCTCTCTCTCTCTCTCTCTCTCTCTCTCTCTCTCTCTCCCCCTCTCTCTTTCTCATACTGGGAATTGAACCCAGCAGTACTCCACCACTGAGCCACATCCCCTGTCTTTTTTTATTTTTTACTTTTAGACAGGGTCTTACTAGGTTGCTGAGGATGGCCTTGGACTTATGATCTTCCTTCCTCAGACTCCCAAGTTACTGGAGTTAGAGGCATGCACCATTTTGCCCAGCTTCACAACTCCTTTTCAACATCAGCTTGAAGTTCTGGTAAGTGCAATAAGATAGGAAAAGGAAATAAAAGGAATAAAAAACAGGAAGAAAGAAATAAAACTTTGAGTAGCATTATTATCTATGTAGAAGACTCTAAATATTAAAACACAAATTCCTGAAGCTAACAAGTGATTATAACAAGGTTACAGGATAACATACGAAGTTAATCATTTTGCTGTATATTAGCAAGGAATAATTGAAATAAAATTTATGTTTGCTATTTACATTACAGCATTGCATAAAATGAAATAGTTGGTATAAATCTAGCCAAATGTACACAGATCTGTATGAGAGAAAACTACAAAACTCTGAGGAAAGAAATCAAAGAAGAATTAAAGAAGTGGAGAGAAATTCCATGTTCATGGATAGAAAGACATAACATTACCAAGATGTCAGTTCTTCCTAACTTAATCTATAATCAATGCAATCCCAAATTCCTAGCAAGTCATTTTGCATATATTAACACAGAGATTCTAAAGTTTATAAGAAGAAGCAAAGACCTAGAATAGTCCAGCATGATATTGAAGAAGAACAAAGTTAAAGCACTAGCAAAACTCAACTCCGAGATTTACTCTGAAGCTAAAGTAGTCAGGATAGTGTGGAATGTAAAAGAGGTGACAATAGGTCAATGAAACATAATATAAAGCCCCAAAGTAGCCCCACAGGAAAAGCAGTGATCTGGTTTTGACAAAGAGCAAAGGCAATACAACAGAGTGAAGAGAATTTGCAACAGATAGTGCTGGAACAACTGATATCCACATGCCAAGAAATCAATCTAGACGTGGACATTACACCTTCCACAAATCAACTCCAATTCAATCATAGCACTTAATGTAAAATGAAAAATGATGAAGCTCCTAGAAGGAAAAGTTATGGTTTGGATCTGTAATGTCTCCCTGTGTCTCAGGTGTTTAGAGGTGGGACATTTAGGAAGTGATTGGATCATGAGGCCCTGGCCTCATTAGTGGATGTTATGGTTAGATGTGAGGTGTCCCCAAAAGCTCATGTGTGAGACAATGCAAGAAGATTTTAGAGGTGAGAGAATTGGGTTATGAGAACTTTAATCCAATCAGTGAATTAATCCCCTGATAGGGATTAACTGGATGGTAACTGTAGGCAGGAAGGGTGTGACTGGAGGAAGTGGGTCCCTTTGGGTGTGCCTTCATGGTTTATATATTTTCCTTGTTGAGCAGAGCTTCCTGATGTCATTACCACGTCCCCAGTTGCTTTCCTGTGCCACACACACAAGGATGTCCTGCTTCACCTGAGGCCCAGACAAATGAAGTCAGCCATCTATGAACTGAGACCTCTGAAACTGTGAGCCCCCAAATAAATTTTCCCTCCTTAAAATTGTTCTTTTCAGGTCTTTTGGTCACAGCAGCAAAAAGGCTGACTAAAACAGTGGATTAATCCATTTATGGCTAAATGCACTACAGAGAGGTGGGACCTAGTTGGAAATAGGTCTCTGGGACCTATGCCCTAGAGGTTGTTAGGAGAGGTCTTTATATTCTCTCTAGGCCTTCTCTCCTCTCCCCCATCCTCCTCTCTCTCTCTCCTTCCCAGCTGCCATGAGCTGAGCAATTTTACTCCATTATATCTTTCCACTATGATGTTCTGCCTCACCTCAGGCCCACAGCAGTGGAGACAGCCAGCCATGAACTGAAACCTCTGAAACTGTGAGCCAAAATAAATATTTCTTCTTAGGGTTGTTTTTCTCAGGTGTTTATCACAGCAATGCAAAACATACTAACCTCCAAAGTAGGAGAAAAATCTACATGATTTTGGGTATGGTAATGACTTTTAAAATATATTATCAAAGTATGAACCATGGAAGAAATAATAAGTAAATGGGACTTCATTAAAATTAAAATTTTTGTTCTGTGAAAGACAACATTAAGAGAATGAGAAGTCAAGCCACAGACTGAAAGAAAATATTAGCAAAAGACGTGATAAAAGATATAAACTGTTATTGAAAATTTACAAAGAAGTCTTAAAGTACAACAATAAGAAACAACCCGATTACAAAGTGGGCCAAATTCCTTAAAAAACACCTCATTGAAGAAGGTTTACATGTGACAAATACACATCTGAAAGGTGCTCAAAATCACACATCATTAGAGAAATGCAAATTAAAACAACAATAAAGTGCCACCACACAACTGGCAGAATGGCCAAAATCCTTAACACTGGCAATGTGAAGGCTGGCAAGGCTATGGGACAGCAGGTTCTCTCATGCATTGCTGGAGGGAAGCAAAATGGTACAGCCATGGTGGAAGACAGTTTGGAGGTTTCCTACAAAACCAGACATACTCTTACCATACAAACCAGCAATCACACTCCTTGGTGTTTACCCAAATGAGTTGAAAGCATACACCAACACAAAAACCTGCACCTATATAGCAGCTTTATTCCTAATTGTCCACACTTGGGAGCAACAAAGATGCCTTCAGTAGTGAATGAATGTACAAACCGTGGTACTTCCAGACAATGGAATGCTAGTTAGCAATAAGAAGAAATGAGCTATCAAGCCAAGAAAAGACTCGGAGGAACCTCAGATACATATTATTTAGTGAAAGAAGCCAATCTGAAGAGCTACACACTGCATGATTCCAACTATTATGTTCTGGAAAAGGCAAAACCATTAGAGACAGTAAAAAGATCAGTGGCTGCCAATGGTTAGGAGGGAAGAAGAGACGAATAGGTAGAGCACAGAGGAGATGTAGGGCAGTGAAACTATTCTGTATGACATAAATGGTGGATACATACCATTATATATTTTTCAAGACCCATTGAATATACAACAACAGGAGTGAGTCCTAATGTCAACTATAGACTTTGGGTAACAATGACATGCCAGGGTAGTAGATTCATCAATTGTAACAAATGCACCACTTTGCTGGGAGATGCTGAGAATGGAGAGGCTGTGCATGTGGGGCAGAGGGTATATGGGAAACTGCTGTACTTTTTGTCCAATTTTGCTATGAACCTAAATAAAAAAACTAAAGTATCTTTTTAAAAATGGTACAACTACTTCCAAAAACTAATGTACATTTTTCTTTGATGCATCAATTTCACTTAAGTATTTTAAATAAATACTTTTAAATGGAAATATATGTCCACAGAAATGCTCACAAGTATGTTCATCTCCTTTATTCAAGGTAACAACATACTGGAAACCTCCCAGGAACTTACCAGGAGGAATGGGCAAGCAAACTGTGGCATATTCTTATAATGACACATCACTCAGATACAAAGGAGAATGAGCTGCTAATACCCGGAATATCCTAATGGATGTCAAGAACATTTGGTTGAGTGAAAAGGTCAGACACGCACATTTGTGTGTGTGTATGAATATGAATATATATATATATATATGATTGCACTATAACATAAATAAGACATATACTGTGTGGTGCTTAGGTGGAAAAATCAAAACACTCTTTGCTGGACTAAGCAGAATTCAAAGGGAAGGGGTACAAAGGAATTTTCTGGAAATATTCTATATCTTGATAGTATGTGGGTTATAAAGGTGCATGGATTTGTCAAAATAAATTGAACTTTATACTTAATATCTGTGCATTTCACTGCATGCAAATTGAACCTCAAAAAAAAAAAAAAAACAAGATTCCACTTTAAAAATGAGAAAGATTACTTCACTCTTCCAGTTTCTGAAGTGGAAATGGAAAGAAAGCAGTGATTAGCCAATCAACCATTTCTGCCCAGGGTCCAGACTTTCTCAGCCATGTATGTTCTCCCATGTCTATCTTGAAAAATCCAGGCTATTTTCCTCAAGTGACTGAGGGAAGGGTAGGGGAAAGGGGGAAGGACTATCAGATGCCCCCAAGGCCTCGCTGGCAACATTAGTTCCAAAAACTTGGCCAGAGTTATCAATGATCTGTGATTAATCCCAACCTGAGGCTTCAGGTGAGATCATAAAGGATTAAAGATGGATGCAGTCACTAGATGCCAAGAAATTTCAAAGTAGATGGTTTGAGGCTTGTTTGCTATCTAGGATTTTTGTACTATATGAGTCAGGTGATTTTAGCTTAAATCTTTTGGGGTAGGAATTACTCCAAATCATCCCAAATTAGGGGGAATTACATATTACATCCTCATTGACCAGGTAGTTCTCCTTTACAGATGTTGCATGGGGCTGCAACAAAGAGGGGTACCCATGGTTGATGCTGGCAACAGTGGAGAAAGGACTCAGTCTTGCCCGCCAAGATCTGAGAGGAGTTTTATTTGGGAGAAGTGGAGCACTTGTGACATAGGAAGCTGCTTCTGTCTTTACTGAGTATAACACTGTCTTTTACATGCTTGTAGTTAAGTTAGCCATACATCTTAAAGGTCAAGCCTTGCCTAAGCAGTTACTAGCCTATTTGGCAGATTATAGATTGGTAACAGAAAGTAAAAAAAAAAAGAAAGAAAAGAAACAACAACAACAACAAAAACAACTATGTGAACACAGAAGGTGACAGTTTCACAGACCACAGAAGAGCATCCTGTTCACAGAACACAGGAGAGGAGGATGAGGCCCTAGTCCCTGAAGATTCTGGCTGGCGCCTCCATCATTTGACAGAACACCTTGTAGGCCTCCTTCCAGGGGACAGGGCCCACATCTCCCTCCTCCTTCCTATTTCTTGGATGATCTCTGTTAATATTACAATTTTTTATTTGAATTTTGTGAGGAGGCCTACATACAGATATAAAGGGAGTTTAACCCAAAGTTAGACATGGTAAGACATGGTTCCCAAAGACTGCATCTCACCCAGTCACTTACATAGTTTAAGCCAGGGGCCTTGAGTATCTCACTGAAGAATCATTGGTATATTTTCCCCCAACTACATTTAAACAAAAAATCACATAATACAATGAGGTAGGTGCTAATAGTGATGCGGAAGTGGAAACCAGAAATTCAAATTAGGTGGAGGAAAGGAGGGAGGTGCAACCCTGAGGAAAGCATCAGAGAGAAATGGAAACCAGTCTGCTAGGAACTCCTTTTGGAGTTTGATGGATTCCTCTAGAGCCCTGACTTGGCTTCCTTCAACCCCTCTTCTCATGGAGGACCTTGGACACACAACCACAAGAGGATCTGGCCTTGGTCATCTTCCCCATTGCCTTCTACCCAGCTCCTCCCAGCACACGCTGCCCTGGTTCTGTCATTTCCACCTTCCCATCCTCTCTGAAGCACTTCTTGTCATCCAGGGTTTTTCTTGCCTCTGATCATCAAAATGCTTCCTTCATGAGATACATTGCTCTTCCTCCTCCCACTACTTCTCCCACATTGGTAAGGAGCCAAAGGCTGTCCCCTCCTTCCAAATACGACCTCAGACCATAGCCTAATTCTGCACTTACCAACACCTTAAACATCCAACTGCACCTACCTGTCGAACATCCAAGGCAGAGTCAGGCATCTGTTCTGTAGGCTAATGATCCTCCCCAATTCCTCCCAAATCCTTTGTCACATACTGCTTTGGGTGGTTGAAATGGCAGTACTAATGCTTCTCTTGGTCCCTCAAGTCTGTGGGGGAAGAGGTTCTTGACATCTCAGAAAAAGTCACACTAAGTGACATCTTGGAATTTGGGACTACAAGTCCAGAGGCAGGTTGATGCCTGAGAGCATTTATCTTATCAAGCTCTGTGTGAAATGTTCTCTCGGCAGCCTCTGGAGTCCACAGTGGACCTAAGGCAGCAACTTGTCCCACTGGAAAATAAAGTTGTCTGACATTTCCTGCAGCTGTAGGGCAAGCCACCCAACATCACGTCCAGGTATGTCACCCTTCCCAGTGTTCTCTGCAAAAAATCAGTGGGCTGTGTGTGTGAAAACTGAGAAATATAAGGGAAGCTGGGCAATACTGTGTATCTTACCTCCCCATAAACAACCGAGTTACTAAGTAATACAGTGTTGTAAGTTTCAGTACTTTCTGAACTCTGTTTGGAGGCTGTACTTTCCACTCCACCCCTGGAGCAGCTGTCACAGCTGTGTGCATGTGACCTCATGTGACCCAGAGACAGGACTGGGTCTGTGGGATTCCCTCTGAACGGCATCATCCAGTGCGGTGGCTTGAGGATTAGGTGCTTAGTCTTAAAGGATGATGACGATGGCGTATCCCTCATTCCCATCAGGCAGCTCCACCCAGGGAGTCTGAAAGACAAGGCAAATCCTCTTGAGGCGACTTTCCATGGGCTCAAGCTTCAGGGCCTCCCTCCTTCCCCTCCTCCACACTGGGAACAATGTGGACCATGCAGGTGAACCCCTGGGCCAAGAACAAGGCCTTCTGCATTCCATGGCCATCAGAGGCAGCTCCAGAAGAAACAGACTGCAGAAAGGCTCTCTTGGAAGAGAGAGGGTAGCTTTGACAGCCCTCTGGGGAGGAGGCCAGCTGTCCTGTTAGTTACTCAGCTGCTTCAGTGTCTCTCACATAGTTGCCTGAACTATCATCCTTTGTTCTAATCTTAGTATGAAGATTGAGCCTTTCCCACCTGGCCACTCTGGGAAAACAGCTCCCAGGGAGACGTCATCCAAGAAGGCAATTCTCTAACCACCCAGGGGTCCCACCTGTCTAGGACCATAACCCTCTCCTGGGTGCTAAAGCCAAAAGTTGAAGGGTTGGACTTTAGAGGGGGAAAGAAACCCAGCCCAGCTCAGGACAGCAGGCTGAAAGTGGGCTAGGGAACACTGGTCACCTCCCTTATCCAGACAAAGAAAAATAGAAAGTCGAGGACAAATGAGCCAAGTACATACTTACCCTTTAAGTACAGTAGGGCTGGGAAGAAGTGGAAATTGATCTGCTGGGCTGAGGGTCCCTCTTCTCCTCTACCATCTTACCAGCCCTCATCATCTCTCCTGAGCCCTCCCAGCTGATTTTACTCTCTATTGGGGTCACTGGAACTGGTGCCCAGAACATTCCCTGGCAAGTGGGGATAAGGATTCTATTTTAGAGAATGTTTTATAAATCTACCAGTGGGAGAGACACCTGTGTCAGGAAACCGAACATGATGTTATATTGCTGTTGCTGTCTGGTGCACAGGGCAAGCCTGGGCTTGGTTAGATGTTAAGGTTAAGCCATCCTCGGATGGGCTAATGAGTACATGTGACATCCCAGGTGCACTTAAATGATATACCTTGTTTAGGGATGAATCCCCCCAATCCTCAAAAAAGATTATAACATCAGGACTGAACGAGGAACTGGTGGGGTTACCTGGGCTGGTCGATGGTAGCCTGTCCCTGTGTGCAAAGCCCAGCGAACAGGCCGAGACCCAGCAGAGGATAAGCAGGGGAGTCTGGCTTCAGAGGAGGGATATCAGCCTGCTGGGCTCCTGCCAAAGACTCAGATTCTCCCTGATTTTGTTGTTCCTTCCAGGTACTTAGACTACCTGCCACACCTGCTGGAGGGTGGGCGTCAGGGAGGGGGTGGGCTCTGCTCTTGCTCAGTTCTGCTGCTGTGAGCACCTGCAAGCTTGCAAATCACTCTTCTGATCCTGTCACTATCCTGCCTGCTGGGCTCCACATGGCCTGGAGGAGCAAGGGCAAACCCCTCTGCCTGGCTTCCTAGGTCCTTACTAATGTGGTACTATCTTGCGATGTTGTCTTCCTCCCTGTCCTCAAACCACCGCTCCCATTTACACACATATGTGCTGTGTCTGTATTTTTTTTTCTGCTACTGGGGATTGAACCCAGGGTTGTCTTATCATTGAGCTACAACCCCAGCTCTTTTTCTTTTTTTTTTTTTATTTTGAGATGATGTCTCACTAAATTGCCCAGATTGGCTGTGAACTTGCAATTCTCCTACCTCTGCCTCTTGAGTAGCTGGTGCTACAGTTGTGTGCCACTGCACCTCACTGTGCTCTGGTTCTTGAAGCTTCTCAAGGATCCCTACACACCAAACTTCTTCCTACTTTTATAATAATGATGTTAGCTCATCTCCGTGGAGAACTTACATGCTAGATACTGTACTAAACTTTCATGCAAATTGCCTGATTTCAGTCTCTCAACACCATGAGGCAGGTACTCTTTCCACACACACACTCATATACAGGTGTAAAAATAAGCACAAAAGGGCTCAGTGATTTGCATAAGGAGTCTGCTCTGAACCTAGGACCCATGCTCTTAACCAGGGCTAGCAAAGTTTTTCTTTAAAGGAACAAATAGTGATACTGTGGGTTTTGCAAGTCACAAACTTTGTTTAGGCTACTCAGTTCTGCCATTGTGGTATGAAAGCTGCCCTAGACATCAGACATGGACATGGACATGGAATGTTGGATAAACCATGTTGCTCCCACCTGACTTGACCATCCTTCCTACCCAGCCCAGTATTGTCCACACCATGCCTAAAGCCCCTAACTCAGGACAGGAGAGTGCATCAGTGTACTGGACCATGAGGAGTAGCATCTCTTTCCCAGAACTGGGTGGAAGCACATTCTTCAAGAGCCATTGTGCAATCAGGGTGGAGGAGGGCAGCTGCTTCCGTTGTCTTGAGAAGGTATCTCCTCTTTCCTGCCAGAAGCTGACTTAGCACCTGCTTTAAGCAGGAAACTCCCTACCATCCTGGATGTTGTGCCCCTCAACATGTGGGAGAGAAAGGACTGCATTTAATTTAGTAACAGGAACTTTCTGGGAGCTCATCTCAATGTGGGAGCTGGTCTTTCCTCCCACAGTTGCTCATTTAGACGAATGTTCTCTGGAAACCACACGCCTAGGGTTCTTCTCAATTCTCTTCATACATGGTACTTCTTGCATGGACTGGAAAAAATGAAACTCACCCCTTGTGAACCAAGTGCTGCTCTCATTTGACAATTTGTCTGTTCTCTGAGAAGGAGTTTAGAGATTTGAGATTTCAAGCACAGAGATTAGAAATATAAATCTGGAATTTACTTATGAAATCATCATACTTGTAAGGACACATTTTAATGATTCATTGCTTCTATATGCCCCTCAACTTTCTGTACACACCCTACTAAAATGTCTGGTTCTGGATTCTTCTGAAATGTCAAAATTGGGGGGAATAAAACTTCCACGAATTCTTCCATGATTTTTGTCCAGATCATTTTGGATTCTTTAACTTAAGCTCTAAGTAAACATTCCAAAAACTTCAGAGAGGAAAATGTCTATGAATTTCAACTGGAAAGACAGCTCAGTGGGAAAGCAAACCGAGGGGCGGCAGGAGGCACAGGCATGGAAGGAAGTTCCTAGCAGAGATCAGGAGAGGTCTGCACCTGTCCTCTCAGGAAAGTGCCAAGTGGCCAGCTTATCACACAAGACATAGCACAAGCACTGCTCTAAGCAGTGAAAACCTCAACTCCTCCATCCGTCTGACCTTACAAAGGAGGGTTATGTATACCATCCCCCTGCCCAGACCACAGGGAAGGACGGCCAGGAACTACGGAAGAACCGAATCGAACACGGGAAAAATGTGGCAGGCCTTTTCTCGCTCAGACCCATGGGCAAATGGCTGGAAGCCCTCAGGGAGAGTCCCACCCAGAGGAGGAGGGAGGGGCTGGTAGAGATGAAATCCTGTGTGGGAAGGGGGCACACAGGGAGTGTCTGAATAAGCAGAAGGAAGGGACAATTATCACAGATCAGCTAGTTGTCTTCTTTGTTCCAGAACATGACTAAGTCATGACTTCAGTGAATTTACGTCCAGGTTCATTGTGTTGAGAGCAAGTCAAGTCTGGAAGGCAGGAGAATTTCTCCATGACTACAGGAAGCCAAAAAGCAACCTTCATGCTTCATACCTTTCTAGAACTTGGGGGTGATCTCACTGTTTGTAAAGCCCAGCCCTTCCCAATCTGCAAGCTC
>JAJEJO010025098.1:0-14172 GCA_020662805.1 Glaucomys volans
GGGGGTATTTCATTTTATATAATTTATCGAAAATATAGGTCTATGTGTCCATTACCAGAGCCAAGATTCAGAGCAGTTCCATCACAAGGATCCCTTATGTTACCCTTTAATAACCAACTCACCTCCCTCCAATTCCTGTCCTAAATACCTGGCAACAACTTATTGGTTCTCATCTCATTTGTCTTCTCAAAAATGTTAGATGAATGGAATCATAAACTATGAAGATTTTGAGCTTGGCTTTTAAATTTGAAATTTGTAGATTCATTCATTCAAATATTAATTGTTCTTTCATTTTAATTGTTGGGAAATATTCCATGATGTAGATATTCCTCAGTCTGATTAACCATTCTCCCATTGGAGGACATCTGGACTTAGTCCAATTTTTGGATGTTACATAATGACTTCACATTTGGTTCCGGGGTTTTTGGTAATATATATTTCACTTCTCTGGATAAATGCCCAAGAATGCATTTGCTGTGTCTATGGTAGTTGCATATTTAGTTTTTAAAAACAGTTTTATTGAAATATATTTCATATTCCACAAATCACCCCCTTGAGTTGTACAGTCTAATAACCTTTAGAATGTATTGTGCATTCATAACTATAATCAATTTTAACATTTTCATTAGTCTCAAAAGGAACTCTGGAGCACTTAGCTAAGAAACCACTGCTTGATCCAAGGCCATTTTCAAATCCTCTTTCTGAATTTGGGCCATAATCCTGAACGATACAATTCTGAATGTCATAATAACAATGTTGAAATCCTAGAAGATCAAAATCCTTAAAATCTAAAGACGTAAAAGATCAAAATCCCCAAATCATAATTCTGAGAAAAGTAATAAATTTATTTAAAAGACATTTATTTAAATTTTAAAGAGGTTTTATATAAGAAACATAGAAATATGACATAACACTTCATAGCTACTGTACAAAATAAAATAGACAATAATATAAAATATATTATTATTTTTACAAACATACACACTCAGGGATACTAGTGACAGTCACACAGTTATAATAGTTATGTCAAGTGAATCATATTTATAAATAAAAAGGTCAAAAAGTGAAATATATAGACACATGTGACTTTGGTTGGTAATTATGTTCACCTGGCTTTATAACTGAGGTCATCTGAAATACTGTGACAAACAACCTAAATTTTATGATGAGGTCAAGCAAAAAGCAGTTGCCCAAAGAGCTGAGATCCCCAGAAGTTTTTGTTTCTTTCACAAATACACATTTATAAAAGGAAATATTTTCATTTACTAAAAAGTTTTTGATATTTTTGCATACATACACAATGCTTACACACAAAGTGAATGTGGTGGAGCTGGGGATATAGTTCAGTGATAGATAGAGTGCTTGCCTAGCATGTGTAAAACCATGAGTTTGATCCCTAGCACTGATAAAAATTTGAAAAGTGAATATGGTGATACTGCACTTTTGTGAAGTCTTACTTGCCAAAAAATGCATAAAATAAATTAGGACTGTCGAAAATCTTCACACAATTTATATGTAAAGTGTTGGAAATTTTGTGAAGAAGAAAAACACAGTACAGCATATTGAAAAAGTAATGCAGGTAACTTTAAAGAGTGGAGAAAAAAAAAATAAACTAAAGCTGGGCACAGTGGCACACTGCTGTAATTCCAGAAACTTTGGAGACTGAAACAGGAGCATTGTAAATTAGACCAGCTTCAGCAACTTAGTGAGATCCTGTCTCAAAAACTCAAAAAGGACTGGATATGTGGCTCACTAATAAATAAATAATAAATAAATAAATCCCCAGTACCAAAAACAAATCCAAAAAAAGAAAAATACTTGAAAAAAAAAAACTTGTCATGAACAAGTTTGCTTCAGGAATAGATGATGGACTATTATGTGGAGGTAATCTGTAAGAGCTGGTTGACTTTCAAGATCATTGACTATATTTTGAAGTCTTGAGTATGAGAAATAACTGTTTTTTAAGGCATGGCTCTCCTTGGAGAATACCCTCACATTCATTTTCTGCATGGTACCTCTCTTTCAGAAATTCTTTTATGATTTGATATACATCAACACAAGTATTCCATATTAAAATTTTCCATCTTCTGTTCCATTCTTCTGTGTTCTTTTGGCTACACAGAAATCCAGTGCATATGCACTCATATACAGACCACAGCTTTGGCAGATTCGGTACTTTCTTAAAGTTCTGAGTTTTCAAACTCAATGTCATTGTGTGTCTTCTTATCCTATGAGGCACACAGTTACTTTTAAACCAGTCAGTAAATTTGCTGACTTCTTCAGGCTAATGTGGTTTTAATTTATCAAGAATTTCTAGCATTTGATTGGCTAGAAGGAATGTCAATGCAGACAAATGGCTTATTTTTAAATTTAATTTTTGTTGTTGCTGTAATGCACAGTCAATGCACTTAGATCTAAGTTTTCCGCCAAATGAATTGGGATGAATAGGAAAAAGAAATAAAGTTTATTTGTAACACCTTGAATTTCATATTAGAAACCTGATTGTAACCTTTTCCAAATTTGGTATTATGATTTAAGAAATCAATTGAAATCCTATTTCTTCTGCAAAGCCCACCATTTTTTGAAGGCAAGTATGGTGCTATATATGAAGGAGCAGAAGTAATATGTGATTGAAAAATTTTGCAAGAGAGATTCCTTGTTTTTTTTTTTTACTTATGTTTTCATTTCTATGAAACACTTTGAAATACTTGCTGCACTCATATTTGGAGATTGGTTATGGTCAACAAATTTGGTAAGTATATGCTCTACATTTAACTATGCTACCTTTTGTTTAATAAGCAAAAGTATGAAATAAGAAAACATACATGCATCTCTTTATTTGTGTGAAATGAAATACCATAAGAATAAACAAGAAATTAATAAATGGCTTACCTATGTCAGGGAGTGGGAACAAAGCGGAAAGGATGGGGAGTTAGAACAGGGTAGAAGTAATGATTTTCAAACCATGCTAACATTTCACATAGGGTACAGATCCCAGAACAAGTCCCCAGGGACATGCCCCCAAAGACCACTCCTTCCAATGAGGTTCCACCATCTCCCAATAGTGCATTCAGCTATGAATCTCTCAGTAGGGTGATACATTAAGTCAGCTTTTCATTTCCATGACAAAATGTCAGAAAAAATCAAGTTAGATGAGGAAAAATTTATTTCAGAGGTTTCAGTTCATGGAGCAATGTTTACATTGCTGTGGGCCTATGGTGAGACAGAGCATCATGACAGAAATGGCATGGTAAAGCAGAGAGAGGGTATGGAGGTTTAAATGGGTTGAGAGGGATTTTTCTTTGCTGTTAAAAACATCTGTGATGGTTGATGAAATTAAAATAATGTCTAATGCATAACCAGAGGTCAACAAACAAAGGTCAACTTTTGATTACTGATTAGATTGTTTTACTTTAAGTATGTTAAAATTTTCTGCTTTTCCTTCTCTTTCTCCTTCTTCTTCTCAGTACTGGGGATTGAACCCAGGGTCACAATACTGAGTTACATCCCCAGCCCATTCCATTTTGAGACTCAGTCTCACTAAATTGTCAAGGCTGGCCTCAAACTTGTGGTCCTCTGTCTGGGCCTAATGAATCACTGGGATTACAGGCATGTATCACCCACACCCAGCTCTATTTCTTCTGGAGACATTTTTGATTATTCATTTTTCCAGGAATTTGTCCATTTTATTTATAATATCTAGTTTGTTGGTGTACAATTGTTCATGGCTTTCTTTTTGCATGTGTGTGTGTTACAAATCTTTTTAAAAATATTATTTGTTCTTTTTAGATATATATGACAGTAGAGTTTATTTTGACGTATTTATACATGCATGGACTATATCTTATTCTAATTAGGACCCCTGTCTTGTGGATGGACATGATGGTGATATTCACTGGTGGTGTATTCATATATGGATATAAGAAAGTTATGTCAGATTCATTCCACTATCTTTCCTTTACCCAACCTCTCCCTTCCCATTCCTCTTTGTCTACTCCACTGAACTTCTACACTCACCCACCACCCTTTGTTTTGTGTTAGCTTTCATATATCAGAGAAAACATTTGACCTTTTTGGGGGAATTTGCTTTCATTTAACATGATAGTCTCCAGATCCATCCATTTACTGGCAAATGTCATACAGCCATTTTCATGGCTGAGTAATATTCCATTTTGTATTCAAACCACATTTTCTTCATCCATTCATCAGTTCATGGATACATCGTTTGTTTCCATTTATTGGGTATTATGAACAGTGCAGCAATGAACATAGGAATGCAGATGTCTCTCCACCATACTGATTTCATTTCCTTTGAGTATATTCCCAGTTGTGGAATTGCTGGATCGTATAAGCTCTATATTTCATTTTTGAGGAATTTCAACACTGTTTTCCATAATATATATTAATTTACATTCCCACCAACAATGTACAAGGGTTCCTTTTTCTCCACATCATCATCAGCACTTGTCATCTTTAGTTGTTTGATAATATCGCCATTTTTACTTGGGCAAAGTAAAGTCTCATTGTGGTTTTGATTTGCATTTCTCTGATTGCTAGCAATGGTGAGCATTATGTTCATGTGCCTGTTGGCCATTTGTATATCTTTTGTTGAGAAATACTTATTGAGATTTATTGCCTACATTTTAATATTTTAATCAGGTTATTTGCATTTTCTATGTTATTGAGTTTTCAGATTTTAAAAATTTATTTTGGATATCAACCACTAGTGTGACGTATACATTGCAATAATTTCTCCCATTCTGTAGATTGTCTATGTACTTTCTTGAGTGTTCTTTTGCTGGGTAGAAGCCTTTTAGTTGTTTGCAATCCCGTTTGTCTATTTTGGCTTTCAATTCCTGTGCTCTATGGGTTCTATCCAAGGAATCCTTGCCATTTCAATGTCCTGAAGCCTTTTCCCTTTTTCATCTGATAATTTCATGGTTTGGGTCTTACATTTAATTTATTAAGCCATTTTGAGTTGATCATTGTACCTGATGAGAGATATGGATCTAGCTTTATTCTGCTGTGGATATCCAAATTTTTCCAACACCATTTATTGGAAGTCTTTCTCCAATGTACGTTATCGGTACATTTGTCAAAAATCAATTGGCTGGGCTTGGCATGGTGGCACATGCCTGTAATCCCAGCACTTGGGAGGCTGAGGCAGGAGGATGGTGAGTTCAAAGCCAGTCTCAGCAACTCAGTGAGACTCTAAGCAACTCAGTGAGACCCTGTCTCTAAATAAAATACAAAACAGGGATGGCGATGTGGCTCAGTGATCAAGTGCCCCTGAGTTCAATCCCTAGTACCTTCCCCACCCCCCAAAAATCAATTGGATATAGATGAATGGGTTTATTTCTAGGCTGTGTCTTCTTTTTTGTTTTTAATTTTATTTTTAGCCACTAGATTTTTTGCTCTAATGTAGTAACTTAGCTTTACAATTAGTTGGGTTTTAAAAAATATTAGACTACAATGTTTCTATTTTGTCTTTTTTTAATTCCAAACTATCATATTATATCTTCTTTGCATAGAGTTTAGGAAAAAATTACATTTCTTTTAAAACCAAGGAATAGTCTAGAAAGAAATAATAATTATCAAAACCACAAGTGAAAATTAAAAAGTCTAAGAAATAATTGGGTTATGGCCACCAAATGTTCTACATACATAACAGTGGAATTCTAAATATGCAACACTGGTTCAGATCTATAACATGAGTCCACCATAAGTCCTATGAAAAAAATTTGAGATAGTGTTCCATGTATAGCTGTTGATGGGCACTTATGATGGTTCCTAATTTATTGTGAATTGTGCTGCTATAAACATTGTTATATATTTATTACCATTGTGTGCTAATTTTAGTTCTTTTAGATAAACACCAAGGAGTAGAAGAGCTTGATCAATTGGTGTCTCCATTCCTAGTCCTTTGAAGAATGTCCATAGTGGAGATTATATATCTACTTTCCAAAGCAGTTGTACTTAAGTTGCAGTCCCTCAAATAATGGATATATTTTCCCCATATACTTGCTGGAATTATTATTTGTATTTTTGATGATTGTTATTCTAACTGGATTGGTGATATGAAATCTCAGTGCAGTTTTGATTTCCATTTTTCTGATAGCTAAGGATGTTGAACATTTTTTCATATATTTTTGGACATTTGTATTTCTTATTTTGAGAAATGTCTGTTTAATTCATTTGCCCATTTATTTGATTGATTTTTGTTGTTGGTGGTGGTAGTGCTGTTTTTTTAATGCCTGTCTCATTCTACCATCCTTCCCATTCCCACTGCCCCAAACCTCCCCTCACTCCCCTCTGCATAATCTAAAATTCCTTCATTCTTCTCTACCCACCTCCCACTATGGATCAGCATCTTCTTATCAGAGAAAAAAATTGGCCTTTGGTTTTCTGGGATTGGCTTATTTCACTTAGCATGATATTCTCTAGTTCTATCCATTTACTGGCAAATTAGGATGTGTATTCTTTTCCATTAGCTAATGTGTTTGTTTTTATGCCAATACCATCCTGTTTTGAAGTCAGGTAACATAGGCTTTTGTCTTTGTTCGTGTTGCTTAAAATTGTCAATTTTCATTACAGAGATTCTTTCACCGCCTCTTTGATTAAATTTATTCCTAGGTATTTTTTGTAGCTATTGTAAATGAGATTGCTTTCCTGATTTCTATTTCAGATAATTCACAATTGTCATATAGCAACACTACTGGTATTTGTTTATTGATTCTGTATCCTGCAATTTTGCTGAGTTCATTTATTTGTTCTAATATTTTAAGGGGTTTTGAGGCTTTAATATATATGAGATTATGTCATCTTCAAACTGTGACAATTTTACTTCTTTTCTAATCCAGATAACCTGTGTTTCTCTCTCTTCCCTATTGCTCTGGCTAAGACATCCAGCACTATGTTGAATAAAAGTGGTAAATGTGGACATCTTTGTCTTGTTCCAGATATTAGAAAGAATATTTTCAGTTTATCCCCACTCAATATAGTGTTCGCTGTTTTTATTTATTATAAATGACCTTTACTATGGTGAGGTGCATTCCTTACATGCCTAATTTGTTCAGCATTTTTATCATGCAGAGATATTGAATTTTATCAAAAGCTTTTCTCTGTCAATTGAGATGAATATATGGCTTTTGTCATTTATTATTGATATGGTATATCACATTTGTTGATTTGCATAAAATGAACCATCATTGCTTCTCTGGGATGAATCCCACTTGATCATGGGTTCAGGGGATGAATCCCACTTAATCTTTTCTTTTCTTTCTTTCTTTTAATTTTTTCTTTTTTTGGTTCTGGGGCTTGAATCCAAGGGTGCTTTAAAACTGAGCTACATTCCCTAGCCAATTTATTTATTTATTTATTTATTTATTCATTCATTCATTCATTCATTTATTTATATATTTATTTTTAGTTGTAGATGGACACAATACCTTTATTTTATTTATATATTTTATGTGATGCTAAGGATCAAACCCAGTGCAGAAAACATTTAGAATATCTTATAGATTATAAGCACTGCAAACCTGGCACATATTATTACTATTATTAATACTACTAATACTATTTGGATGAATGTGAGAAATTAGACATGTATAGAATCTTAGAGCTGGCAGAGAAACACAATCACATGTACAGCTAAGGCAGATAGATTCTGTACTAGGAAGTGATCTGGAAGTTGTGCACATCAATTGTACCCTCATTTCAACAGCTTGAACTTGTTTATCTGGAGACACATGGCTGAAAAGGAGGCTTGGAAATACAATAAGCATATGTACCAGACTAACGTCCAGATGGTTTCATTACTGTTTTAGTTAGGTTTGCATCGCTGTGACAAAAATACCTAACAAAAACAATTTAGAAGAGGAAAAGTTTATTTGGAGCTCACAGTTTCAGAGGTCTCAATCCATGTACAGCCAAGTCTACTACTTTGGGCTCTACGTGAGGCAGAACATCATGGTGGAAGGGCAGGGCAGAGGGAAATAGCTCACCTCATTGTAGCCAGGAAACAGAGAAAGGGAGAGGGATAGAGGTCGCAGAGCAGACAAACTTTTCCAGGATAAGCACCCCCAATGACCCACCTCCTCTAACCTTGTTCCACCTGCTTACAATTATCATTCAGTCAGTGCATTCAAACGACAATGGTCTGATTATGTTAAAGTTCTCACAATCTAATCATTTAACGTCTAAACATCCCTGCATCAAAACAGGAGCTTTTGAGGGATACCTCATATTCACACTGTAACAGTTACTAAAGGAAGAAGAAAATGGATTCTTAAGGACAACTAACTACTTCTTTAACATTTGGCTTCAGGTTTGGGCATGGTGGCACATTACTGTAATCCCAGTGACTGCAGAGATTGAGGCAGAAGATTGCAAGTTTGAGGCTAGCTGGACAACATAGCAAAACATTGTCTCAAATTTTCAAAAAAAAAAAGAATTGAGATGTAGCTCAGTGGTAGAGCACCACTGAGTTCCATCCCAGTACCACAAAAATTGTCTTCAGCTGGTACACTTCAAGTAATGGGATTCTCACTCTTTGAAGACAATGTATTCCAATCATGGACAGTTCTCTTTTTAAGTTTTTGTTACTTTATTACAGTTAAATACAATATCAGGTTAATTTTTATATACTTATACATGCATAGAATATAATTTATTCCAATTCAGGCCATCCATAGGCATCATGAAATTTTTACTTCTGTTGTGTTGAAATCACTCCATCTTCTGATCTTCCCTCTGTCCCCAGGGTCCATATAGACCCTTGAATGCTTCCTAAGTCCTCTGGTAGAAGTATGAGACAGGAACATGCCCACTGAGTCTTCTCCAGGCCTAACAGTGTCAACTCCTTTAATCATTTCTCCTGATACCACACTTGATCTTAGCCAAAAGGCCAAAAAGGGAGCAACTGTTCATTCTGGGCTCTAGCTTCCTCTCTAAGTGCTCACTACCTTTCTAAGCCCAAACACAGCACTGTGTACAGTGCATTGAGATTCATAGAATATGAAAAGACTATCACAATTCTCTTTGTAGCTGCTATATTCCTATTGCATAAGTTGGTATTTTCTGATTTGCTGTTGGTATTTTCTGTACAGTCAGTGAAAGCATTCATTATTTCAATGAATATTGAACTTCCCTTATGTTCCAGGCACTAGGGATTCAGCAGTGAACGAAATGAATCCCTGCTGTTATGGAACTCACATTCTATTGGGGACCTAGACCATAAACAAATAATGCATATATATTAAGTCTGGTTGTGGTAAGTGACATAAGGAAATATAATAACAGGTAAGAGGACACAGACAAAGGGTTAAACTATTTTATATAGGCTATACTCTTTTATATGAAGTGGTCAGGGAAAGCCTCTCCGAGATAGTGGTTATTTATTTGAATCATGAAAAAAATGAAGGGCTGACCTATGATGATATGTGGGGGAAGAACATTCCAGGCAGAAGAAATATGTACAAAACCAAAGATGTATGCTTGACATGTTCACAGAAGAGCAAAGAGCCTCCCAGGTTGCATGCATGTGTACTAATGTTCTTTTCTAGGCTCCCCTTCTCTGGATATGGATCTCATTCCCATCTTGTCATTTAATTATGTTAAATGTGCTCATTTCGGTAAAGGTGTTAACCAGCCTTCTTTACACTGTTTGGAAAAACTTTTCTGATGTCTATTCCAGTTTCCTATCCCAGATTCATGTCACAAGGCAGATATTCTAGATCTTTTTTCTTCTTCATTTTTTTGGTACCAGGGCACTTAATCACTGAGCCACATCCCCAAGGACAGGGTCTTGCTAAGTTGCTCAGGGTCACACTAAGTTTCTGAGGATGGGTTTGAACTTGCAATCCTCCTGCCTCAGCCTCCCGAGTCACTGATATTACGGCATGCACCACCACACCCGGCTAGATCTTTCTTTCATATCCTTGCTCAAGTCCTGTATTAACATATTCCTCACAAAGTCCTAAATTCAAAGACTTTAAAAATTGCCGCCAATCAGTTGCCTTCTTTGGATACCTCATTTAGCCAATTATAAAGACACTTGAGTGACCTCGTTGATTCATATTTTACTATTTCATCCACAAAGCAATCTTGAGGTTGTCAAAAAAGTTTTAAATTACTTTGCAAGTCTTCTGGCAATTCCATGCATGGGTTTGCTTGGCTGCTATAACAAAATACAATAGACTAGGAGGCTTAAACAGTAAGACCCTTATTTCTCACAGTTCTTGAGGCTGAGAATTCTGAGATCGGGGTGCTAGTATGGTTGGGTTCTGATGAGAGCTGGGGACAGATGGCAACCTACTCTTTATGCCCTTACATGGCAGAGAGAGAGGGAGAGAGAGAGAGATTGATTGAGCCAGTAATCTGTAAGTTACCTGATACTTCACATATCCAAAAGAAAAAAGTCTACTTGGTTCTTTTCAATATGAAAAACATAATATTTTGAACTTTTCTTTTTAAAAACAATACATTGAAAAGCAGTCAGCCAGTAATCAATAACCTTCTATCCCAAATTTTTTGGCAGAACTTGCATAGTATTTTTACTGCCTTCTTTGCACTTTTCAATATAATTTATAGCAGACAAATGATGCCACCAAGAATAACAAGAAAAACTAAATAAAAGTAAAGACTGCGCCAAACAAATATGTTTAAAGGCATTGGATAGATGCTAAAACATCTGAGCCAATATTGTGGTGAAAGAATAAATTATGGGAGGTGAGCTAATATTTTTATACCCACTTTTTCTCTGGGAATGTATGCTGCTTTGGGGTTTGGAAGAGATTGAAAGCACAGACCACAGTCAGAGGGTTGCTGTGGGAGCTAAGAAAACCAACAGAATTTTGGGTAGTGTCTTGTGGCTGCAGAGAAAATGAAAAAGAAAAAATATAGATAAACTGAGGGAGAATTTCAGTTGGCTGAAATCTATTTAATAATGCAGATGAGAATAGGAAAGACTGAATGAACTGGGCATAACTTTCCTATATTCACATACAAATACACAACCAGTGGAACTCCACATCATGTGCAACCACAAGAATGGGATCCTAATTAGAATAAGTTATATTCCATGGTTGAATAATATGTCAAAATACACTCCCTGTCATATATATCTAAAAAGAACAAATACAATCTATAACAAATTAGACGTTGTAGAAGAAATGGCCAATAAGTGAAAAGATAAATCATACGTCTTTGAATAGTTGACCAAACAAGTAGACAAAAATCTCCCATTTGAGACTGAAAAGTTTGATAGGTGATTGAGTCTGTGTAAGTGATAACTGGAAAAACAATAAGGGATAGCACACATGAAGTTGCTGGAAATGGGTGGAATAGAAGAATTGGCAAAGAAAAATTCAGGACTTTGTTCCTAGAGACATTATAGCAGAGAAGTCATGTCTTGGATTAAATCCCAGCTTTACCACTTCAAGGCTATTTTTCCTTGAACAAATTCCTTAACCTTGGTTTCCTCTTTTATAAAAGGAAGCCTAGATAAACATAAATCCCTCACGCAGTTGTCATGACAATCATATTTAAATGAGACAATGCTTGTAAAGAATATAGATGGTAGTAGGGTACATAGGAGTTGCTTGACAAATAGTAGCTCGCTAACATTAGATGGTCTCACATACTAGGCAGGTTACTAGCATAAAGACTCAGGCAGAGAACTAATCAGCCTCAATCAGGTGTGATTTAACCAAGAGATTAGAATTAGGAACTAGGTTAAAGTGATCACTTTCTCTTCAACTTTCCTTTTCAATTCCCCATAAAAACCTCTTAGGAGATATAGGGGACACCAGAACATAGAAGGAGAGCTCATCCTTTTCTTCCATAAATTTGGCCTCCATCTCTGTGATCACAGTGTGGGAGGTGGTTTATGACCCAAAGCAATTCTCAATGGCTTCCAAAGGAACTAGGGTAGAGGATGGGACCACGTTCCCAACTTTCTTTACTAGAACTTTCTGTGAGTTGCAGCTTTCCTGGTTGACTTGCTTGATTTCCATGGAGTTGGGAGTCTTGCTAAAATGAATTCCAGAGCAACCTGTGATTAGAATCAGCTCTTATTTTTGATCCTGCTGTACTTGATGTGGGATTGCATTGAGGGCTTCTCCATGGTGTTGGCTTAGCATATTTTGTTTCTGATCTAACTCAGTGAAGTCTACCTGCTGTCATGGTGAAGATCTGGGGTCATATATCTGTGTGTGATCTCTTGACAAAGACAAAGAGAACAGGCCTGAAGTTGGTCCCTGCTTTTTCCAGGTGAAGATAAATAGATTGAGCATGATTCCCCAACTTGATTTGTCAAAAAGTCAAGTTCCTACAAGGACATATTTTTCTGAGAAGAATATTAGTATGTGTGTAGGCATTCTGTGATTGTGTTATTCACAACAAGCTTAAAGGACATACTTAATAACTCTAGAATTATTGTGACAAAATTTACAATCCAATTATTACTATGGATTTATGATCCAAACAAAAATGATCCCATTAGTAGTTGAAGATTGTAATAATGTTGGTTGAGTGTACATTTTGCTTCTAAGGATATAAAACAACATGGATAATAAATAAAAATTACACGGGAGTTCTTGGGAAGACTTTGCATTATGACTAATGCCCAAATACTAATTCCATGAATGCTTAAAAATCGCAACCATTCTCTTAAAAATAATTTCCGTGTTAAAATGGAAAAACACAAAAGTTAAGAAGTAATTTTATCCCCAGGAAAGATGTAGGATAATTTAACCTTATTAGTGAGAAACCCGTTGATGCATTCTGTGGAAGCCAGAGTTACTAAATAGCAAGCCAATAGGTCACTAATTGAAAATTTGCAAGAGGTGTGACTGTCAGGAGTTGGCATGATATGCTCACAGGTGTTTGGATTAGGACAATGTGAGTCATAGGTAACTATGATGATAATTTTCCAGCCCACCTAACCTATTTTATTGGTAGCTTTAGAATTTCTATTATGAAAAAGACTTAGAAGCAACAATCTGTTTAGAATGGTTGAAGGGAGGGGACTTGTCTGGAGGCTGTGTTTGTGTAAGCAAGTACACCTGTCTCGACTTAAATTCTGTGTTTGGTTCAGATAGCTTGAAGAAAGGAAAGATGAACACTGGGGATAAAGGAATGTTCATCTTTCTGGTGATGTGGTTCCAATCCTAGGAGAATCTTCTACCTTGAAATGCTAATATATCCAAGATGCTGAAGATACACTGATACGTGGAAACTGGAAGTTGCAGAAGCAAATTATGATATAATGGATTCTTGAAAAAAGTAAAGAGAGGGAGAGAGAGAAAAAAAATAAACATGAATTAGAGAAGATCCAAAGGTGGCGGTCCAGAAAGGACCTACAGTAGAGATCAAAGGACCAAATAAAGTCCTCTTACAGGTATGTTTACCATTTTAACCAGAGGTCAAAGAAATAGGAAAGTTGCTGTCATCTGATCATTGGAGATAGACGTTCTTCCTTTTCCCTTAAACTTTAGGGTTTCCCATAGCAGAACAGATATCTCACTCTTGATAGCTGTGGCTTAGATTCGGCCCACAGCACTGAAAGGACTGCTGGATTGAGTACCTATAATCTTACTTTTGGTTAAGAAGCACTGAGGTTCTAGTCCTTATCCCCCTCTTCCCGCACACAAAATAGTGTAGCAATTTAAGAAAATGGGCTTTTATTTTGTCATAAGATGATTTTAGACAGCATTTCAGAACACACACAAAAATAGAAGAGAAAATAAAAATTTTAAAACACTCATATTCCTATTACAAAGTTCCAGTTTTCATCAACCCATAGCAACCCAAACCCAAACCACAATTCTACTCCTTTCTCTTCCCACGTCATTTTTTTCTTTTTGAAAGATTATTGACACCTTTATTTGATACAGGTTTTGGTCACATTTGTTCTTTTTTATTTGTTCTAATTAGTTATATATGACAGTAGAATACATTTTGACACATCATAAATAAATGGAGTATAACTTCTCATTATTCTGCTTGTACAGGATGTAGAATCACACTGATCTTCCCATATCATTTTGAAACAAATTCCACATTTTTTTTTTTTTGGTACTGGGGATTGAACTCAGGGGCACTCCACCACTGAGCCCCATCCCCAGCCCTATTTTGTATTTTATTTAGAGACAGGGTCTCACTGAGTTG
>JAJEJO010025098.1:14182-32460 GCA_020662805.1 Glaucomys volans
CCAGCCCTATTTTGTATTTTATTTAGAGACAGGGTCTCACTGAGTTGCTTAGGGCCTCACTAAGTTGCTGAGGCTGGCTTTGAACTCATGATTCTCCTGACTCAGCCTCCCAAGTACTGGGATTACAGGTGTGCGCCACTGCGCCCAGCAAATTCCACTTTTAATCCATATTTTTAGCACATATGTATGACACATGAATAATTAAAAATATACCAATTTTTTCATATAATCAAATTTATAGTCAGTGTTCAGATTTCCAACTTTTGCATCAAGTTGATGAATTTTTTTTCATTTAAACTTTTTAATTGGGATTCCAGTAATGTATGCATGCTGTGGTTGTCTTGTTATTTTATTGTACTGTATTTTGTTTTGTTTTATTTATTTTGGTACTAGGAATTGAACCCAGGGGTGCTTAACCACTAAGCCACATCCTCAGACTTTATTATTTTATTTTGAGACAGGGTCTTGCTAAATTACTTAGGGCCTAGCTAAAGTGTTGAGACTGGTATTGAACTTGCAGTCCTCCTGCCTCAGCCTCCCAAGCCACTGGGATAACAGGTGCACTACCACAGCCAGTTTATTTTCTTTTAAAAATTAATTTAATTTCATTTTAGACACAGGGGATTGAACCCAGTAGTGCTTTGCCACTGAGCTATATCCCCAGCCCTTTTTAATTTTTTTTAAATTGGAGACAGTGCTAAGTTGCTTAGGGCCTCATTAAATTACTGAGGCTGATCTCTAAATTGTGATCCTCTTGCTTCAGCCTCCTGAGTTACTAGGATTACAGGTATGCACCATCCTGCCCAATTGTTAATTAATTAATTAATTAATTTTAATGAGATTGAGCATGTTTTCATATATTTATTTTATTTTTACAGACTTCATTTTGATTCATTGTACACATATGGGGTACAAATATTCATTTCTATGGTTGTGCATGATGTACATTCATATCATTTTTGTTAATCACACATGTACATAGGGTAATGATGTCTGTCTCATTCCACCATTTTTCATACCCCCACCCCTCCCCTCTCATTTCCCTCTACATAATCTAAGGATCCTCCACACCTCTCTCACCCCCAACCCCTCCAACCAGATTCTATATAATCATCCGCTTATCAGGGAAAACATTCAGCCTTTGTTTTTGGGGGATTGGCTTATTTCACTTAGCATGAGAAATTGCTAAGTGATTGGAGATTACTTAGCAATTCCATCCATTTATCTGCAAATGCCATAGTATTATTATTCTTTTTGGCTTAGTAGCATTCCATTGTGTATATATACCACATCTTCTTTATTCATTCATCTGTTGAAGGGCATCTAGGTTGGTTCCACAGTCTAGCTATTGTGAATTGAGCTGCTATAAACATTGATGTGGCTGTGTTACTGTAGTATACTAATTTTAAGTCCTCTTGATGACTGGGTCAAAAGGATACAATCAATAATGTGAAAAGAGAGCCTACAGAGTGGGAGGAAATCTTTACCACACGCACTTCAGATAGAGCACTAATCTCCAAAATTTGCGAAGAACTTACAAAACTTTACACCAAAAATACAAAGAACCCAATCAATAAATGGACCAAGAATCTAGACAGACACTTTACAGAAGAGGATGAACAGGTGATGGATAAATACATGCAAAATTGTTAATTTATCTTTAAAGTGGATAATTTAGTGATTTTTAATATACCAGCAGAGTTGTGGAACCAACACCACTCTCTAATTCTAGGACATTTTCATTATTTCAAAAATAAATTCCATACTCATTAAGCAGTTGCTCCGCATTTCCTCCTCTCAGCCTCTGACAGCCAGTAATTTATTTTCTGCCTTCCCAGATTTGTCTATCTTGAACTTTTCATAAAAATGGAATCCTTTAATATGTAATCTTTTCTGTCTGAATTCTTTCATTTAGGACAACATTTTCAAGGTCAATGTATGCTGTAGCATGTATCGATACTTCATTTTTATTAATAATAAAATATTCCAATGCATGACTATACCACAGTTTATTTGTTCATTAATCAGCTGATAAGAATTTGGGTTCCCTTCAACTTGAGAATAATATGGATAATGTTACCACGAGCATTCTTTTTACAAGTTTTATGTGGACATATGCTTTCAATTCTCTTGGGTATATGACTGTGTAGAATTGCTGGTTCATAGCTCACTTCTTGAAGACCTAGCAAGCTGTTTTCTAAAGTAGCTGTAGCATTTTACGTTGCCAATGTATGAGAGTTTCAATTTCTCCATATCCTCACCATCACTTGTTATTTTCCATTTCTTTATATTATAGCCATTCCATTGGGTGTGAAGTTCTGACATCACCAGAAAAGGTCCAAGGAGGTCCCAGAGAGGGGGACCGTGACTCAGGAAAACAGCGTCCTTGAAATACATGATGGAAAAGAATTTCAGCACACATTAGATATTGAGGCACAGGGTTTTATTTAAGATAATAAGGAATATACATTCAAGGGAACATGCAGGCCATCTCTAGAGTAAGAGATGCTTCCAAGGTTCTCAGCCTCTTTATTTTTATTATTGTTTTGGGTACTGAGAATTGAGCCCAGGGGTGCTTTACTATTGAGCTACATCCCCAGAACTTTTTATTTTTTAATTTGGAGATAAGATCTTGCGAAGTTGCTGAGATTGGTCTGGAACTTGCAATCCTCCTGCCTTCACATCCTGATTGCTGGGATTATAGGTGTGCACACCATACCCAGCTCAGACTCTTGTTTTAAAGGAGACTTGATAAGGGGTGGGCATGTGAAGGTATGTGAGGATGTTATCAGTCTGTTGATCCCAATATTGTTTATGGTGGCCTGGAAATTCTCAGAATCCTTAGCATGACATTTTCTTCATTACCTGACCAATAGATATAATTGAGAAAATACCTTATGTGTAGGTTTCTGGGAAAGTATCCTGAATTATAGATTTTGTATCTCCCTTTGCTCAATGTATTCTTAACAATTCATGTATTAGTGGGCTAATTAACTGCACAGGGCAATTTTCATAAGTGGGTGAATTTCCAGTAACTTTAAGATTGTGAGCAAAGCTAGGAATATAGCTCAGTGATTGAGAATGTGCCTAGCATGTATAAGGCCCAGGGTTCAATCCGTAGCATTGATTTTAAGATTATTGAAATGGAAAAATACCCAAGTAATGCCATTTTGTTCTGACCTGACTCCATTGTATGCTTGCTTAAAATGTTTTTTTTTCAGCCTCCTGATAGCTGAATCTATGTTGATAGTATAGGAGGACCTTCCTGCCTCCCTGACTATATGGCCCAGTTGTATAACAAAATGACTATGAAAAGCATATTCAAAACAATTCTCTCATGTTATCAAAATATGTCTCAACAAGGCCTTTCTGACCTACATGTGCCTCAATTTTTCTTGTGTTTTTTGCCTTTATATATTCAGTACTTCCAAAATTCAGGTGCTAGGAGTTCTTTGAAGCAGTAGCTGCAGCTTGCCTGGCATGCTCATCAAAGGAACATTTTCCCTTTCAATTTGGCTCAATATGCATGGTGTTTTGTAATTCTCATGCACTCTGTAACATTTATGAACAAAGGTTTGAAAAGTTTCCAATTTTGAAATTTGAGAGTTAGAGGCCTGGGAGAAATAACTGGCTTGGGGAGTGAAGGTATGAAAAACTTCAACATAACGCTATCAGATTAAATTTATATTTCCATTTTCCTTTCGTTTGTCTCCTTTTATTTGTTTTCTACCCTACCTCAAGTTGTAGATTCGATATACTAAGTCTTCTTTAAAAGCTTGGTGGAATTCACCAGTGATGAAATCAGGTCTTGGACTGCTATTTATTGGAAGATATTTTATGACTAATATACAAACTAACTTTTCAAATGATGTTGGACACTTATCATGTGCTTACTGATCTTTTGTGTATCTTCTTTGGGTAAATTATTCAAATTATTTGACCATTTAAAAATTTTACTCATTTGTCTTTTTATTGTTGAATAAATGACTTTATTCTAGATATAAAGCATATCTAGATCAGATTTCTGATTTGCAAGTATTTTCTCCCAGTGTGTACTCTCTTCACTTTCTTTTGTTTTCCTTCTTTTTGTTTTATTATAGCATATTTGCTTAATTTACAACAAGCAGAAAATAACCTGTGTATTGTTTTGATCCAAACATTGATGTTTGTAAAGGTTGTACACAATATTTGTTTAAAAGAACATATAGAAATATCTTTTTAGATGCTTCTATAAGAAAGACAATACAAAGTTCAACCTTGCAACTTGCCTCTTCACTGGAACTTCAAACTACTGCTACAGTTTTAAATAGACTTTTTATTGTTTAAACTATACATCCAGGAAAATCTAAAAAAATTAAAGAACATGCATATAAATGATTGCCTAGCAGAACATGAACATTAACTGCAAACAGTAAAGAAATGAAAGTTAGAAATACTATCAAAATACAAAGATTGTAGAATCAATCCTTTAAACACAAAAACAGTATTTAAAAAACCATCTTTTTGTTCTTTACAGGCTAGGCCTAGATTTATAAAACCAAAATTGAAAAAAAAAAACAAATCATCTAAAAGAATTGTTTCCCCACAATACTTCTTACTTATATCTGTAAGTAAGCAAGCAACCTAAGATTTTAAAAGATGATAGCTTTTTACTCTGAAATGAGACTGGACATTTTAAGTCACTTTTTATTGCCCCCAAATGATCATTCAGAGAAATACTAGAAATTATAAATAGTTAATGGTATTACTTCTACATTTTTAGTCAGGTATAACATTGATAAATGAAAACTCAAGAGGTGTCTCTTGCTTAAAACTGACTAACCCTTTTCCCAAAATTATTTTAAATTTCATGGCACCACAGATCATTCACCTCAAATGGGAGTGTTCTCTTTCAACTTGTGTCATATCAAATAAACTGAGCAAGTAAAGACAAGACTCCCTCACAAAGATGTAGGGAAATTTTGAAAAAATGCACATGATGAGTGTTGTAAGCATCAAAATTCACACACACAGTAACCTACTTTGAAACAATTTACTTGCTCCTAACAGAAGTAAGAAATCTAAGCAATAGTGCTCTTTAAATTTCAGGATAACTACATTAAGAACATTCTTTTCCTCTCAAAAATTATTTGTCATCATTGACCTGCTCAATTTTTTTTATTTTTTATTTTTTTGAAATCTACAACATATATTTCCACAAAAACAGAAATGATGAGGTAGCAATTGCCAATAGCAAAAATAATGAATTTTTTAAAAAATTTATTTTTTTGATTCATTGTACACAAATGGAATACAGCTGTTGTTTCTCTGGTTGTACACAAAGTAGAGTTACACCATCTGTGCATTCAAATTTTAAGGGGAAATTTTCTGATGTTTTTATGTTCCAAACCTTCATAGAAACTAGGAAAAAAAAAATGAAGGTTTCATGTTTCATTCAAAAACATAATCTCCCTGAAAATACTACTTAACCCAGTTGGCATCATTCCCCAAGACAGCGGGATTAACAAAAGTACTATTTCACATTGTATCACAAATGAACTATTACAGGCCTAGACACCTTGACAAGACATAAATAAAGGTTCACCCTGGACCTAATGTGTCCAGTCAGGTGTTGTACTGTGGATACAACTTCACTTCTGTATCATTACATCTTATTAGCAAGCTGTATTTTTAGGTTAAGAGTTCTACCAAATATGGATATTAAAGTTTTTTCTAATAAGGCAATGTTGCAAACTATGGTCAACCAAGGTCTTTTCATGAAATACTTCAAGCATAAAAAATGAGAATCTTTACACAAAATATACAGAGACACCACAAATTGGTAGCTGCCCATAACATTAAACAAACTGGACTCTTAAGAGTGGCTTCTCAACAGCATATCATTTTAATTATAATAATTGCTTGGTACAGAGAAAACAAGTATTTTTATGCATCATTACAACATTATATTCCTGACCATTTAAGTATACCAAACTATGAGTAAATGAATGCCTAAAAATTTATACTATTCAGTGGCCACTGGACTTAGGACTAGTCTAAGACCTTGATCTAGATTTTGACCTAGACCTAGACTGTGATCTTGACTGAGATTTGGATTGAGGATGTAATTTCTTCCTTGAAGAACCAGATGCGTAACATGTTTTGGAATCTGTTTTAGAGGTGCCTATAGTTTTGGTGTGAGATGCAGACCTAGAACGTGATTTAGCCTTCATTTCTTTCTTAGACTGGGACTTGGACCGTGATCTTGAATTGAATTTAGATCTTGAAAAAGATCGATTTCGGTGTTTGAATCTGTCATTGTCAGAATGACTTCTGCTACGCTGTGGTCTTCCAGTAGGTCTACTGTTTCTAGGGCTATAAGACCTTCTATAGTTGTAATGAAAAGACCGACTTCTTGATCTCCTGCTTTCATAACTTCGACTTCTAGAACGTCTGTATCTGTCATAAACACCATAGCATGAAGAACTGTACACATCTCTCCCTTCCTTGACTTTCATTTGACTTGGTGTCTTTCGATCCCCCTGTGCAAACTGTATTTCGATTTGACGTCCACAAATCCATCTTCTGTTCAAATTATGTAAAGCATTTTCGGCGTCATGAACATACTCAAATTGAACATAAGCAAATCCTCTTGGCCATCGAGTGTAGAAATCAAGTGGAACATATACATCGACGATAGGACCATAACGACCAAATTCACGCCATAAATCTTCAGATCTGGTGTAGTTGGCCACGTTCCTGACGAAAAGAGAAGTATTTGGGGGGCGCGAGTAGCGGGACATGACAGCGGCAGTGTCTCGGCCAGGGGCAGAAACCGCTCAACAAACCAGAGGTGGCGGCTCCTCAGACACAGACACACACGCACACAATCTGAAAGCTCCGCTATGGCAACCGCCTCTTCTCGCGAGACTTTACTCTCGCCTCCACACCCCCTCCACTGCCCAGTTTTTCACTTTCTCGATAGCATTCTTTGAAAGGCAAAAATTTTTAACTTTAATGAAGTTCAATTTATTCAATTTTTATTTTCTCATTTATGATTTTTGTGTTATATCTGAGTAACCTGGTCCAATGTCATAGATATTTACCCCTCTATTTTCTTCTAATGTTTTATAGTTTTAGCCCTTACATTTAGTCTTTTGATCCACTTTAAGTTTTGTGCATTTTGTGAGTAGAGGGGCTAAATCAATCCTTTAGCATGTGGGTGTCCAGTTGTCCCAGTACCCTTTGTTAAAAAAACTTTCACTGGCGCGGTGGCACATGCCTGTAATCCCAACGGCTCCAGAAGCTGAGGCAGGAAGATGGTGAATTCAAAGCCAGCCAGCTTCAGCAACTTAGCCAGGCTTTAAGCAACTTAGTGAGAGCCTGTCTCGAATATATTTTTAAAAAGGGCTGGGTATGTGGCTTAGTGAGTAGGCCCTGTACCGGAGATTGAATACAGGTTAAAAAAAAAAAAAAAAAGACACTCTTCTCCTTTGAATTTTCTTGGCACCTTTGTCATTCAATCAACTAATCATAAATGTGAGAGTTTTCTTATTCCTCTATTCTATCCTTACGCCAATGCCGCACAATCTTAATTATTGTATTAGTTAGAGTTGTCTACAGGAATAGAAGTAACAGGATTTACATGATTATAAAGAGTAAATTGGTCAAATTGGCTTACAGGATCAGAAGCTGTATAGTCTAACAATGGCCAGGTACAGACTGGAGAGTTGGAGGAAGCAGTAACTGCTCAGTCCAAGTGGCTGAGGACAATGTCCTCAGGTAATCACAGCAGCAGTCTAAGAACCAGCTCAAGAAGAAAGGAACTTGCATTTTTCCATCAACTTCTTCCCTTTTCCCCTTTTGTTATGGGCATTCCCAGCCTTATTGGACTGTTTCTGGCACATTCAGGGCAAGTGCCCCCAACTCCCTTCAATTTGTTGTCTCCCATGACAGTCATTTCAGAAAACATCCTCATTGACACACTCAGAAGCCCCTTAATCTTAGGCATTTTAATCCAATCAAGTTAACAGTCCAGATTAACTATGACAATTACTTTAGCTTTGTAATAAGTTTTGAAATTGCGAAAAATGAGTTATCCAATTTTATTCTTCTTTTTAATAATTTTTTGGCTATTCTGTTTCCATATTATTTCCATATGAATTTTAGGATCAGCTTTCCAATTGAAGAAGAAAAATCTGCAGGATTCTGGTAGGAGGTGCTTTGAATATCTAGATCATTTTAGAGATACTGCCAGTTTAACAATATTATGTCTTCTAATTCATGAATATGGAATGGCTTCCAATTTATTTAGTTTTCATTAATTTCTTTTTAAAAAGCAGTTTTACTGAGATATAACTTACATGCAAAGAGCTGCATATATTTAATTTGTATGATTTTCTAAATTTGGACCTATGCAAACATCCATGATATCATCACGAGTGATGATATTTTGTTTAAAAAAGTATCCAGTGTTTCCCACATTTTTCTTGTGTTCCTTTGTTTTATTTTTGTGGTAGGGATACTCTTAACAAAATTTGAAATGTACAATGCTATATTGATATCTGCAGGCATTATGTTGTATAGTGCATCATACAGTGGACATCTAGAATTTATTCATCTAGCATAACTGAAAATTAATACCTACTGAAAAAAAAACTTCCCAATCTCCTCTTCTCCAAACTCCTTACAACCATTATTATGTCCTCTGCTTCTACAAATCTGACCATTTTAATAACTCATATGAAGAAAATCATGAAGTATTTGTCCTTTATGAATACTTTATTTCACTTGGCATATTGCCCTTCAGGTTCATTCATACTGTTGGAAATGGCATGTTTTTCGTCTTTTAAAAAGCAGAATAGTATTCCATTGCATTTATAAACCACATTTTCTTTCTCCATGTCTCTATTCCAGACACTTGGCTTGTTTCCATAATCATGGCTGTTGTGAATAATGCTGCAATGACCATGACCATGCAGATCTCTCTTCAATTATGATTTAATTACTTTGGATATACACTCAGCAGTGGGATTGATAGAATATATGGTAGTTTTGTTTTAATTATTTAGGAACCTTCTCCTTGCTATTTTCCACAGCTGCTTCATCATTTTACATTCCTATTAATGGTGTACAAAGGTTCCAATTTCTTCTCATACCAATATTTGTTATGTTTGTTTTTCAGATAGTAGTCATCCTAACAGGTATGAGGTGATATCTCACTGTGGTTTTGATTTGAATTTCCTTAATAGTAATGATAAATATATTTTCTTATGCATGTTCTTTTATATGTCTTTATTGATGAAAAGTCTGTTCAAGTTCTTTTCCCATTTGTCAATTGGGTTATTTGATTTATTGCTATTTAGTTGTAGTTTCATATGTATTTTGGAAATTATCCCTTATTAGATATATGGTCCCATTGGTCTATGCCAGTACCATGCTATTTGGATAAATATAGTTTTGTAGTATAATTTTGAATAAGGCAGTGTGATGCCTTCAGCTTTGTTCTTTTTTGTTCAAGATTTATGGTCTTCTATAAATTTTAGGATTTTTTTCTATTTCTACAAAAACTTTCATTGGAATGTTTTTGGGATTTCATTGAATATGTTGATTAATTTATAGGTTGAATATTTTAATGATATTAATTAATGAATATTTTCCAGTTATTTGTGTTTTTTTTAAATTTCTTTCTTCAGTGTTATATAGTTTTCTGTGTAAAGATCTTTCACTTCCTTGATTTGTTCCTATGTATTTAATATCCTGCAGCTATTGTAAGTGGGATTTAAAAACCTTTCCTCTTCAGACAGCTCATTGCTATTATATAAAAACACAACTGATTTTTGTACATTGATTTTGTATCTGAAAATTTATTAAATTTGTTCATTAATTCTAACATTTTTGTGACATCTTTAAGTTTTCTATATGTAAGATCATATCACCTTACAAGCGGAGGAGATTTAACTTCTTGCTTTCTAACATGGACACATTTAATTTGTTACTTTTGCCTAATTGCCCCAACTAGAACATCTAGTACCATGTTGAATAGAAGTGGTGAAAGTGGACATTTTTGTATTGTTCCTAATCTTAGAGGAAAAGCTATAGACTTTTCACCACTGAGGAGGACGTTAGCTGTGAGATTGTCATATATGGCCTTTATTGTAGTGAGGTACATTCCTCGTACCAAGTTCATTTTTTATCAGGAAGAGATGTTGAATTCTGTCAAAGGCTTTTCTTGAATCTACTGATATGATCATATGCCTTTTGTTTTTTTATTCTGTTTATGTGGTACATCACATGTACTGATTTGAGTGTATTGAATGATGCATCCTTTCCTCCCCCGGGGAAGATCCTGCCTGGTCATGATGAATGACCCTTTTAATGTATTGTTAAATTCAGTCTGCTAAGTATTTTGCTGAGGATTTTTGCATGTATGCTCACCATGAATACTGGTCTGTAATTTTTTTGTAGTGTCCTTGTCTGGTTTTTCTATCAGGGTAATAATGCTGGCCTTATTTAAAAAAGACTTTAGAAATATTCCCTTCTCTTCATTTTTTGAAAGAGATTGAGAAATATCGGCATTACTTCTTTAATTACTTGATAAAATTCAGCAGTGAAACCATCAGGTTCTGAGATTTTCTTTGATGGGATGGTTTTATTACTTATTTACTCTAATTACTTAATATTAGTCTCTTTGCTGAGGTTTTTTTTCATTTGTTTCAAGAGAATTCATAATTGTATTTTAAAATTTTTTTGTAGTTGTAGATGGACAGAATGCCTTTGTTTTATTTATTTATTTGTTTGTTTGCTTGTTTATTTATTTTTTATATTTTGGGAACTGGGTATTGAACTCAGGGGCACTCGACCACTGAGCTACATCCCCAGCCCTATTTTGTATTTTATTTAGAGACAGGGTCTCACTGAGTTGCTTAGCGCCTTGCCCTTGCAGAGGCTGACTTTGAACTTGTGATCCTCCTGCCTCAGCCTCCCGAGTCGCTGGGATTACAGGTGTGCGCCACCGTGCCTGGTTTGTTTTATTTATTTTTATGTGGTGCTGAGGATTGATTGCAGTACCTCACCCATGCTGGGCAAGTGCTCTACCACTGAGTTACAGCCCCAGCCCCAGCCCCAATTGTTTGTTATAGTACTTTAATGATGGCTTCTTTAAAGTCCTAGTTGAATCATTCCAACATCTGTGGCATTGTGGCATTAGTATCTGTTGATTTTCTTTTCTCATTCAAGTAGTCGTTTTTCTGACTCTTAGTATTATGAAGGATTTTCTATCACATCTTTGACATTTTGGATGCAATGTTAGAAGACTTAGTTTTATTTAAACCTTCTATTTAATAGGCAGTTAATTTGCTTAGATTTATAGAACATAGGATCTGGCCTACTTTTCCAAGCTGTAGTTTCAATGATAATTTTGATTTCAGAGCCCTTGTAGTTCTATTTGGGACTGCTTAGTTTATATGTCACACAGAGGACCTTCAGAAAGTATGGGTGAATTTCTATACTTTACATTCTCAAACTTTTTGGATGTTTCTTCTGGTCAGTTTCATGTTGGGACCTGTCATATATCTGCTTCTTATTTCCTATGGAGGTTTAAAGAATCCCCTTCTCCATCTTGCTCTTTTCCTGGATTCCTACATTTCCTTTTACTGTTTAATTGTAAGAGTGAAGGACACTGCCCTGTCACTACTGAGTAAGGGCTGAGAGTCCGAATTGACCATTATGTCTCCTCCTATTCTTAGTGAGAATGGCGAGTGCAACACTCAGTCCTCTACTGCTGCTGGGTAGGGGGCAGAATGTGGAATTCCTGCTCCTTGTCTATTAGCACGGCTTGCATTGGAGGAAAGCACTTAGTTGAGCTTACTTGCTGTTAGTGTGTAGGGAACAGGAGCTAAGACTCCTTGCTTTGTGTCTACTGACACCACAGGTCAGGGCAGAAAGATCTTACCCTGGCCTGACGTGTGAGAATGGATAAGAGTGTGGGAAATGGGACTTTCTACTAGATTGCTGCTGGCACTGCCAGGAAAGGGCTTGCCCAATGTGTTAGGTTGTTGGAATGCTAGCATGGTAAGACAAATAAACAAAGTGACACGCTCCACTGCCCTTTTCCTTTTCTTTGGCCAGAAAGAACAGTATTATTTTCAGTCTTTTTTTTTTAATAGTCCATTCCTGTTGGCAATTATTGGTTACAGGGCCCAGTTTGGATTATATTAGGAGATGTTTTAACTCTAGGAAATGCACTACATTGTCATTCATCAAGACCTGAATCCTTTAGTCAGTTTGCTTTCCTCCTTAAAATTTTCAGACTTCTTTTATGAATGTTTGTTGAGTTACTTCCAGGACTTTTAGGTCTACTTGCATGGGAGGATCAGAAATGTGAGCCTATTGTTATCTTCAAAAGCCAAAAGCACAAATTTATATTTTAAAAAAATCTTCTGAAATATTACTTCAATATCTTACAATATAGTACATTGATTAAAAATGTGGATTCTAGAGCCAGAATGTTTTAATTTAAATCCTGGTTCTGTCACTTGCTAGACATGTAATCTTTGGTAAGTTATTTAACCTCTCTTCCTTTGTTTTCCCATCTATAAAAGGAATAATGTTAAACCTCCTTTATAGGCTTGCTGGTGCATTGAGTTAACATATAAAGTACTTAGAAAATGGCCACATAAGGGTAATTCTTGCATCCAGTATTCATGTTGAGAAATTTGAGTTTAATTTGAATTTTATTCTTTTAGAGACATGCTTCCATGCCTCAGATAGCTTTCTGATTTTCTCGTTTTTAATGTACTCAAGTTTTACTCTGATATGTTTAGGTATGTTTTCCTTCTTTTCCTCTATTGAGTCCTCTGACCCCTATTCATCTGAGGTGTCTTCTTAATTCTGGGAAATTTTTTCCTTCTTATTTATTCAAAAATTTCCTCATTTTTCACCTCTGATTTTAAGACTCCCATTATCTGGGAAGATCTTTCTAAAGCAATAGGAAGGATGGGAGTATAGGAAGCTAGTATACTAATCTAGAAAAGAAATGATGTGGGCTTGCCAGTGTATAGTGGTGGGGGAGGTTAGGAGTGCATAGATGTGACAGTGGGAGTAGGAGGTTATACAGGAAAGGAGAGGGTTTGGCTTTATAATGGCCACTGAGAGTTTCAGAGGACTGTTTGAAAAAGGAGAAGCCTGAAAGAAGGGTCAATTACAAGGATGGAAGGGGCCCTGTGAAGCCTTTGAACATACTTTTCTGTCCAGTTCAGGGAGGTAGAAATGTTTTGAGTCAGCTGCATCTTTTTTTTTTAACTTATTTTAATTAATTAATTAATTAATTAATTTATTTATTTATTGAACACAAATGGAGTACAGCTATTGTTTCACTGGTTGTACACAAAGTAGAGTCACACCATCTGTGCGTTCATGCATTTACACAGGGCAATGGTATCTGTCACACACTCTGTTATTAATTTTACCCCCCACCCACCCCCACCCCTCCCTTCCCTCTATGCTAGCTATCTTTCCTCCATTCTTGCCATCTTTCCCCCCCACATTATGCATCATCATTCATTTATTAGAGAGACCATTTGGCTTTTGGATTTTTGGGATTGGCTGATCTCACTTAGCATAACAGTTTCCAACATCATCCATTTACCTACAAATGTCATAATTTTATTCTTCTTTATGGCTGAGTAATATTCCATTATGTATATATACCACAGTTTCTTTATCCATTCATCTACTGAAGGGCATCTAGGTTGATTCCATAATCTAGCTATTGTGAATTGAGCAGCTATGAACATTGATGTGGCTGCATCACTGAGGCAATCTGATTTTAAGTCCTTTGGGTATAAGCCAAGGAGTGGGATAGCAGGGTCAAATGGTGGATCCATTCCAAGTTTTCTAAGGAATCTCCACACTGCTTTCCAGAGTGGCTGCACCAACTTGCACTCCCACCAGCAATGTATGAGTGTACCCTTTTCCCCACATCCTCGCCAACACCTGTTGTTGCCTGTGTTCTTGATAAAAGACATTCTAATTGGGGTAAGATGAAATCTTAAGGTGGTTTTGATTTGCATTTCTCTTATAACAAGGGATGTTGAACATTTTTTCATAAATCTGTTGATTGCTTGTAGATCTTCCTCTGTAAAGTGTCTGTTCATTTCCTTGGCCCATTTATTGATTGGGTTATTGGTGTTCGAGGTGTAAAGATTTTTGAGTACTTGGTAGATTCTGGAGATTAGTGCTCTGTCCGAAGTGTGTGTGGCAAAGATTTTCTCCCTCTCTGAAGGCTCTCTCTTCACATTTCATCTGCATCTTAGTTACATCATTGGGAGCTGGAAATCCTAAATTTACTCCCTGTATCTTATAGTTTCCCACTCTGTGGAAAAGGCAAATATGTTTTTTTTCACCTCAGGTCTGTTTTTGTTTCTTATTCTCTGAGCTAAATGTGTTTCCCTCTTTTAATCAATAACCCTAGTATATATGACAGGTTTATTCCTCAAAGTTCTGTCCATCATATGCAGCACCTCACTATTACTTCTTATCAGTAATTATTCTCATTTTACAGATAAGGAGTAGAGGCACAGAGAAATAAAATAGCTTACCCAAGATCTCACAGCATATCCTTGACTATGTTGAATCTTCAGCCATCTCCCAGCTGAATGTTTATTCCTCATGTACCCATTGAAATGAAATGCACATCATCATATTGGTCAAAATATATTGACAGATAAGTCAGTGAGTGCCTACTCTGTGACAGGAACTGTTCTCAATCCTCCCCTCCCCCTGTACTGGGGATCGAACCCAGGGTTACTCTAACACTGAGCTATATCCCCACCCTTTTTAATTTCTTAAAAATTTTGAAACAAGGTCTTGCTAAATTGCCTAGATTAACCTCAAACTTGTGATCCTTTTGCCTCATCTCCTGAGTTGCTGTGATCATAAGCCTGCATAATTGCACCTGGCTTAGGGGCTCTTTTAATAACACTTAAAAGTAACTCATTTAATCCTTATAACAGTCCTCAAGTGGTAGATGGTAATATTATTCCCATTTATAAGATAAAGAAACAGGCTCAGAATTAGTAGCATGGTCAAACTCACACAGCTTCAAAACAGCAAGAACTGAGATTTGAATAGAAGCAAGTTTGCTCTGGTGGCTGTCTTCAACTACTACACAATACCATCTCTTAGGGTTGAGTTTATTGTAGTCACCTTCTTTTCTTGAAGAAAAAGTTCTGGAATGGAAATCTGGAGTCCAGACAACTGGTTTTCAGACCAGGCTCTGCCTCTAGAATTACCTTTCCATTCTGGCCACCTTCCTCTGTGAAATGGAGAGCTTGGATTAACTGAATTCTAAGATCCCTTCCAGCAACTACCTTGCTGACAGACTGAATTGGATAATGGCTAATTCCCATTTGAAACCAAAGTAACATTCTTAAATGTGTGGGGACAAAGTTCTGGAAATGGCTGTGATCTGCAGCCTTCATGGGGGAACTTTTGACTTGGCACAGCTATTTTAATCTTAGCCTTGTTCTTTCCCTCTCCCACCCTCTAGTCTTGCATACTTCTTGTCTAAGTCACTAGAGGAAAGAAATGGGACCATCTCACCCATCTAGAATAAGTAGAGATCTGCTAGACACAAAAGGAAAGCAGAATCCAGAGAGGCAAGCCAGTTCTATCAGGATGATGTTCCATGGTACTCTAGCCCATTCTCACGCCCTGAGGCCATGTGGTCCACCTTTCAACCAAGTGCAACTGGAGAGACTCCCTGCCAGCATCCCGCAGTACTAGAAACTTGCCTTGGATTCAGAGTGTGTCGGATACTTCCTCTGACCACTTAATGAATCCTCAAAGACCATTGTGTAGTCAAGTCCCCGCTCTTGGGGTGTGGGCAATGCTATGAGTCTCTCCTCCAAATATTAGAAGAAGGAAACTCAGTGTCTGGGATGGACTTCTCTGTGGAGGTGCCAGAATATCTTTATGTTTAGACTCAGAAAAAGTGCAGAAAACCATAGAACTTTTGTAGTGTGTCAGCTGGTATATAATGCTAATTGTAGTGGTCATGTGATATAAGACACATGGAATTTTTTTGTCTCTGTCTAAAAGTTGGTGAAAGGGAGGCTCATTGAAGGCCAAGGAATTGTTCCAGCTTCACAGGAAGTAAGTGAGTGACCTGGAAATTTGACCATAAGACAAGTTCTTTTTATAGAATGCTAAATTGTACGGTTGTTGAGCAAATGTTAAGGATGCTCTTTGATCAGAAGATTCTCCCAGTCATAATGGATCTCTTTCTGAACCTGAGTGTGAGAATTTTCCATACAATGGCTTAGTTTGGAGGGAGGATTTGGAAGGGTACCTCAAGGACAGCAACGTTGGGAGGAGTTTGGGGAGTTAGATCAGAGGTCAGGAATGGGAAGGAGATTGGGTTATCAATCTTCCTGAGGTGAAGGTCTATTCAAGGCCTGGGATCATCCTACAAAGATAAGGTTTCTTTCCTTTCCCCATTATCCCATTGTAGTTACAACTTTATCTTAGCTATGGCCTTCAGAACTGGTAAAAAAAAAGTAACAACTTCTCCTATTCTTGTTCACATACCTTTTTGGTAGGCTTCTCTTTGGTTGGAGGTGGGATGGTGTGCCTGAAATTGGAGTACACTGGGGAAGCCAGTAATTTTTCTACCCATGAGAAAGATAACAAATGGTACTCAAGACCCACTGCAAAGTGTACTGTAAAATATCTTCCCCACTCCTAAGATAACCTATTTCCTAGGAAACCCTTCCCCTCTGGCCACTAGCCTGGTTGGTCTTAAAGATTGACAGAGTCCTCCATTCTCTGTATACCTTTATTGAATTATTCTACGTTCCCAGGATCAGTTACTAGGATTTCACAGATGCACGAGGTGATCACAATAAATAAAGTTCAAGAGAGCAATACGCACACGACTCATTTAATACCATATTAACAACATCTGTTATGGGGATGAAACACAGTGGAAAGTTAGGGTGGTGGTGGTTAGCCCTATCTGCGTGGGTAGATAAAAACTTCACAGTGGAGATAATATCTGACACAGGGAATTTTTATGTTTTCAATAGGAGAAATGGTAGGGTGATAGGAACCAGATAAGTGGAGGTGTGTATGGATAAAAGATCTGGTATCTTAGAAATTTGAAATGAGGTAGAGAGAAACTTAAAATGGAATTATGAAGGAGTATGAACTTTACTTCAGCCAATTGCAAGTCTAAGGGTGATTTAGAGATTATCTGATGCCACTGTAGACAATGACAACAGAGAAGGGTCTGGTCAGCTAGATCAAATAGACTGTGGCAATTATTTAGAGAAGAGATAATGAGGACTAGAAAGAAAACTATGGAATCAGGGAGGAAAGGATTAATATGAGTTATTTTGGCGGTAGCATCAACAGAACTTGTTGAATAAGGGCAACTGGTGGGACCCCCTGCTGTTAAAATTGTTAAAAGGAGTGCTAATATTTCAAAACCCTTGACAGCACTGGTCAGGCTCATTTGGGGGCAGTGTGAGGTCCCATGTGTGAAGAGGTGCACCTGTTGGGTTCCTGAGCTGACCTTGGAACCTGAGCTAACTAAAAGGGAAGGGTATTTGGACTTAGGGGTAGGAGAGGTTGATTTCTTTAGGAATAGAAACTAAAAGTCATGCAAATGAATATAAATCAGAGTGGATTACATTGAAGTCCAGGGTGCATACGTGGGAGGAGCATTCTGAGTTAAAAGTGGTCTTGAGGTGGCTGGTGGGATTTTAGAGAACGGGGTCCTCTCTAAAGGGGATGCTCTTATTTCTTTTCAATTCTCATCCCCTGCATCAATTTGGCCAAATCATTGAAGGTGATCAACCACTTTGAGAAGAGGATTATAGCAAAAGCCAAAACATATTCCAGGTGATCATAAAGCGTAATCTTAATTTTCCTGGTTTAGTTAGGTGAGGAGTAAGTGAGCAGGTGGACGAGAAATATGAATGAGGATGTAGGTGGGGGCAATTTGAGCAAAAACCATCTGGAAGGAGAAGTATGAGGGTCAAAGAAGATTGAAGTGAGATGATGGGGATAACTCTCTTATTTAGGCAGTGGTCAGCAGAGTATGGTGGAGCTCTCCCCCAAACTACTCATTTTAAGAATGTGATTGTGGCGCCTCTAAGGATTCTTCAGGTCAGTGTGGGTTTTGGATCGCTTAGAAGGCCACCATCGGGTAGCAGAGCGGAACAGGGCAAACCCTGCTTGCAGGCATCGATTTGTGTTCTCTCTTGCTCTGCTCACCGAGCAGGTGTCTGGGGGGG
>JAJEJO010025121.1:0-11813 GCA_020662805.1 Glaucomys volans
TGGTGTCTATTAGCTTTTTGTTTAATTGAAGCTCAGCAGAAAACATTTGGATGATCAGATTGCCCTGATGCTATTTGGGCAAGAAGTTCTGTTCCTTGGGATGGCTGCCACATTGCAACTAATTTTCTTCTTGTATTTTTTATCAGTGCATTATATTATATATAATCATGGGGTTTGTTGTTGCACATATGTACATGAACATCATATAGCACCATGAATTTGGCCAATATCATTCCTCATTATTTCCCCTCTTCCTCCACTCCTCTCTCCCCTTGTTGCCTTCTTCTATCTGCTAATCTCTCTTCAGTTTTCACGAGATCCCCAACAGATTTCTTTTCCTTTTTTCATTCTAGCTTCCACACGAGAGAAAACACATGAACCTTGACTTTGTGAGTCTATCTTATTTCATTTAGCATAATGTTCTTGAGTTTCATCCATTTTCCTGCAAATGATATAATTTCATTCTTCTTTCTGTCTGAATAAAACTCTCTTGTGTATAGTACCAAGTTTCCTTTATCCATTCATCCATTGATAGACACCTGGGCTGGTTCCATAGTTTAGCTGTTGTGAATTGTGCTGCTGTAGACATAGGTATGCTGGATCACTATAGTAAGATGACTTTGATTCTTTAGTATAAATACCGAGGAACACTATAGCTGAGTTGGAAGATAATTTTATTCTTACTCTTGTGAAGAACCTCTACAATGATTCCATAGTGGTTGTACTAGTTTGCAATCCTACCAACAGTGTAAAAGTGTTCTTTTTCTCCATATCCTACCCATCATTATTGCTTATAATCTTGAGTGGCTGCCATTCTAACCAAAATGAGAAGAAATCTCAGTGTAGTTTTGATTTACATTTCCCTAATTGCTGAAGGTAATGGATGTTTTTAAATATATTTGTTGGCCATTTGCATTTCTTCTTTTGAGTATTGTCTGTTTAGTTCATTTACCCATTTATTAATTGGGTGTTCACTTTCATGTGATGTTTTAGTTCTTTATATTCTGAATATTCATCTTCTATGGAAATGTAGCTAACAAAGGTTTTTTCCCATTTTGTAGATTCTCATTTCATACATTCTTAGGTCTTTTTACATTTAGAGTTGACTTTTGTGCAGGGTGAGATATAAGGGTCTAGTCTCATTCTTCTACAGAGAGACAACCAGTTGTACCAGCACAATTTTTTAAAAAGACTGTTTTCTCCAATATATGCTTTTGGCACCTTTGTCAAGGATCAGATGACTATATCAGTGGAATTTTCTCTTGGTCTTTTTCTCTGTTTGTTGGTCTATGTGTCTGTTTTAATGCCCATGTCATCCAGTTCTTGTTATTATAGTTCCGTATAATAATATGAAGTCAGGTATTATGATGCCTCCAGCAATGCTTTTCTGACTTAGAATGGATTTGCTAATCCTGGGAAATTCATTCTTCCAAATGGATGACAGGACTGTTTTTCAACTTCTGTGAATATTGTCAATGGCATTTGAATGGAGACTACATTGAACCTTGTATTAATTTTAGTAGTATGGTCATTTAAAAAATATTAAGTCTGCCTAATGATGAACATAGTGGTGGGGGCTGTCCATCTTATTGTGTATTCCTCAATGTTTATTTTAATGTTCTGTAAATTTTTTTGCAGAGTTCTTTTGGCTGCTTAATTGCATTTATTGCTTTTGGCTGGTTGGCATTTATTCCTAGATGTTATTGTAAATGGGATAATTTTCCTCATTTCTTTCTTGGCTATTTATTATCAGTGCATAAGAAAGCTATTGATTTTTGTTTTTTGATAGGTAACCTGCTACTTTGCTAAATTTTTTATTTGGGTATAGCAGTCTTCTTGAGGATTTTTAGGACTTTCTAGTATACAATCATACTGCAAACAGTGGGAATTTAACTACTTACTTTCCTAGTTCTATTTATTTCCTTCTCTTGACTAATTGATCTAACTTTAATTTGAGTGAATTCTGTGCAATTAGGTGTGGCATCGTTTGAGGCATTTATTATTTACTACCATTGTATCTTATTCTTAGATTGTTCTATTGATCAGTATGAATTACCTTTCTTTGTCTCTGCGATTAATTTTGATTTGAAGTCTTCTTTTTTGGATATGAGAATAGTTACTCCTGCTTGTTTTGAGGGTCCATTTGCATGGTATATCAATTTCCATGCTTTCATTCTCAGCCTGTGACTGCCTTTACCTGCAAGGTAAATCTCTTTTAAAGAACATATAGTTGGTTCTTTTCTTAAATCTATCCTTCTAATTTATGTGCTTTAATTGGAGTGTATAGACCATTTACATTCAATGATACAATAGATATTCATTAATTCCTGACATTTTGATTTATTTATAAGGATTAATTTGGTCCTGTTTCTCATTTGCTCTGTTACACTTCAAATGAAATGTGTCCCTTTGTGAGCTCAGGGGGTTGTCTTTTATTTCTTCCCTGTAGTATTTCCATAAGTAATTTTTGCAGTGCTGGCTTAGTAGTCAGAAATTCTTCTATAATTTTTAGTTCAATTTTGAAATATAAATTTCCCAGATATAGATATCTTGGTTGACAGTTTTTTTTTAAGGTTTGGAACACATTATTTGAAGTTCTCTCAGAATTTAAAATTTGCTCTGACAAAGCAGAATAAATTCTGATTTGCTTATGTCTAAATGTGACCTGATGTGTTCCTCTTGAGGCTATAAAATTTCCATACTTATTCTCAACCTTGGTCATGTTAAATGTAATATGTTTGGAGAAGTTTTGTTATTGTTGTTGTTGTTATTGTTGCTTTAATCATGTGTATTTGGGGTTCTGAATGTTCTTGTATCCAGAAATCCATCTCATACTCAAGGTTTGGAAAATATTCTATTACTATTTCCTTAAAGAGGTTATTCTTGTCTTTAGCCTGCATCTCACCCACATTGTTAATACCAATAATTCTTAAATTTTGTCTTGTAATATTTTCCCAAAGTTCTTGGATATTCTATTCATTGTTCCTTATGTTCTTTAATGTTTTCTGAATGTTCAAGGCTGTCCACTTTGTCTTCCAGCTCTGAGATTCCATCTTCAGCATTCTATTCTATTAAAGAGAATTTCAACGGAATATTTTATTTGATTTATTGTGTCTTTCATTTAGATGTCTATTTGGTACTTTTTCAATATCTCTATTTTCTTATTTAAATTCTCATTCATATCCTGTAATGATTTTCTTAATTTATTCAGTTGTATCTATGTTCTCTTGGAATGTACTACTTATTTTTATAATCATTCTTTTGAACTCTTTATCTGGTGTTTCATTGCCTTCAATATCACTGGAGTCAGTTGGTGGTGAATTATGAAGTTTAGGGGATTTTATGTTACCTATTTTTCATGTTTCTCGCATTACTGCATTTGGCTTTATGCATCTGCTGGGATGATTTTCTCTTACTTTCTTACATGTGTGTCTTCACAGGTTACAGCTTTCTCGTCAAAGTGTTCAGATGTGAGGTTCTTGTAAATTTTTTGAAATATTTCCAAGTGACTTTTGTAGTGCATTTTCCAAGATAGTTCTTTGGTGATGATTAGTATATTTTAATACAGTACATAGTGTTTCAGAGCTTGAGAAGTCCAGTTTTTCTAGGTTTCCTTAGAGTGATGTCCTCTTTGTAGATGTTGCAATTGTGTCACATATAATCATCCAGCATACAGGGGTACATGCTCTGTGACTTCCCTTCTTCACTTACTGACTGTGTGTATTCTAATATTTCATGGATGATTTAGATTTTGACTACTTATAAATTTTACACCCATAACTTTTGTGTTAATTCTTTCTGGTTTTGCTGTAGGAATGGATGCTCGCGAGTGGGACTTGAGGGTTCCTGTAGCTGTTCCTGCCTGGAGACTTCTCATTTGTATGGGGTTTTGTTTATTTTATTCTTCATGTTGAAGTGCTATTGAAGTTTGAGCATGGTTAGTTTGTGTGTGAAGCAAGGTGCACAGTCCCTTGTCTGGGTTTAGTTCTCTGGGTTTAGAGTTTCTACCCTGTGAATTTGTAATGTCCTGGTAGATAGCCAGCACCTCACAAAAAAAGGAAAAACAAACAACTGCAGCAACGGAGCAAGTGTATAGAACATTGCAAAAAATATACAGTGACTATTATGACATCTACTCCACATATTACCACAAAAATAGAAATGGTGGGGAGAACAATTTCCAACAGCAAAAACAATAAATAGTCATGAACGTGATTTAGCATTAAAGTAAACAGCAGGTGTCCACCATGCCATTTACAGTGCAAATAATTGTAATAACATAAATGATGGTGACAGGAATTATTAAGCCAAATCATTCTAGAAAATGGTTAAAAAAACCAGTTCATTAAGAAAAAAGAAAATGAGATAGTAAGGTAAAAGAAAGTTTCTAATGGTCAAAAAGTGAACAGAGAGAAGAGAGAATAGATGTAGCAAGGGATGTCTATAATCTACCAGCAAAAAATGAAAAAAGGGGAGGGGGAGAGAGAGAGAGGGTGTGTGGGTGGGAGAGAGAGAGAGAGAGAGAGAGAGAGAGAGAGAGAGAGAGAGAGACAGAGAGAGAGAAAGACAGAGAGAGGGAGAGAATTTGGCTATTAGAGGTAGAGAAAGGAAAACAAAAGAAACAAATGAAAAACATACCAAACTAAAATAAACAAAGACAACTTACCCTCAAAAGACAAGGCAAAGAAAAAAACAATCATTTAAAAATGCTAAAAATGAAAAAGAAAGAAGAGAGTGTGTGTACACAAATTTTAATGAAATCTTAAAGAATTTTCTCTACTGAGCTGGCCAAAATTGTCAAGGAGGATTGATGGTCACTACCTATGCCTGACTGTCTTTCTTTCCATTTCTTTCTGGGCTATGTACCCCTTAGAGAGAACAAGGACTGGGGTTGTTAGACCCTTCCTCTTTTTGTGTTGCTCACTGAGCTGTAAGCTCAGTGGCCTAAAACTGAAGCTGGCTGAGATATCTCTCAGTTTCCCTTCCCACCAGTCTAAGTTAGGACAGATGGGAGATAGTGTCACCTGGAGTTTTGTCCAGATAGAACAGATTGACGCACTCCCAAGGTGGGGTTGTTGCAGAGTTCTATGTGAGGCATTCTGGTGACTGGGGCTTAGGTCTAAGAGGCTTTTGAGATTTTGTTGTGACCACCCAACAAAATCTTCCCTGGAGAAATTAGATCAACACACCCCCAGGGCCCAGCAGATGCCAATTTCTGCAGGGAGTCTGGATCTCAGGAGCCTCCACAAGATTCTGCTCTGAGAGCAGGAGAGTGAACCCTCCACAGGCTCTCACACTCTGCTGCCCACAAATGCAACCCTCACAGGTTTAGAACCAGAGTGTATTCACACCCACCTGTTAGTGTGCTGACTGCAATTCACTATTCACTTGAGCCACCAGACTCAAAGATGAGGTGAACTTCCACCACCTGACTTGAATCCCTTTGGGTACAATCTTCTCTGTGCCTGTTTCACTCATGTTCTGTACCTAGGATACGTGCTAGGCATTTGCCAGGACAGATTGGCAAAGTTTCCTATGACCTCCTGACGCCCACTGCAGCAAGCTACAGCATGGTCTCCTCAAGATGGCTCTGTCCTCAGCTCTCCACTTGCCAGTTGAGAAACTGAGAGCACTTTTCAAACAACTAGTCACTGTGCAGCCACTGGATCAGCTAAGTTCAGTCTGCTTTTCTGTTCTCAGTTTTTGCATATCGAATTTGTCCACTGTGTTTCTCTGACTTCCCTCTCCCCTCTGGGTTAAACCAGCACCAGTTTCACTGTTGCCACAACTTGCTTGGCTTCAATGTACTCTTTCTTGTCCTTTGTTTGATGCACACAAATATCAGAGTCTCTAAGAGTGTCTGACTCTCCAATATTGAGTTTAAGTTAATTTCCTCTTTCATTCATCTCAGTGAGAAGCATTACTCTTGCTACTTGAATCCTGAGCCACTGAGCAACTGAACATGCCTAGCCATCCTCCACCCCACCATCTTGAATCATCTCAGATCACATCTTATGATGTAATATGACACACAGGGGGGCAGATGGATCGATAAACAGATGGAACCAAGCACATCAGAAAGACATTATTTTTACAAAATTAAAGTGTCCTCCAAACTGTGAGTATATTTGGAAGACATAAGTATTGTCTCTACAGTATTGATCTATCCCAGTCATTGACCTGATTTATCTTCATCTTAGCATAGTGCAATATACTGTGATGATACTGATTTTCCTAAAAAAGAAGCATTAGTTGAGCACCAACTATATGCCAAGTATGTGTCTAGAATCAGATAATGCAGCAGTGGGGAAAATAAAATTCTTGCATTTAGAGTTTTATTTTCCCTTGGAGTAAGACAGACCACAGTCAAATCAGTACATAACATGCCAAGTTTTCCTATTCTGAAAATCTGAAATATAAAAATGATGCAAAATCCAAAACATTTTGTGAACTGACATGACACCACCAGAAGTGATGGCTTGCACTAGCAATTAGAGAAATTCAAATTAAACTACACTGAGATTCCATCTCACTCCAGTCAGAATGGCAATTATCAAGAATACACGTAACAATAAATGTTGGTGAGAACGTGGGGAGTACGGTACTCTCATATATTGTGGTGGGAATGCAAATTGGTACAACCACTATGGAAAGCAATATGGAGATTCCTTATAAAACTTGGAATGGAACCACAATTTGATCCAGTTATCCCATTGCCAATCTATATGCAAAGGACTTAAAATCAACATACTACCTAGGCACAGCCACATCAATGTTTATAGCAGTTCAACTCACAATAGACAAGCTATGGAAACAACCTAGGTATTCTTCAGTGGATGAATGGATAAAGAAAATGTGTTATATAACACAGTGGAACTTTACTCAGCTATAAAGAAGAATGAAATTAGCATTTTCCAGTAAATGGATGGAACTGGAGGCTATCATGGTAAGTGAAATAAGATAATCCCGAAAAAAACAAAGGTGGCCAAATGTTCTCTCTGATATGTGAATGATAACCCAAAAAAAGGGAGGGTGGGGAGGGGAAGAATAGAAGTCTATTGGAGTAGACAAAGGGGAATGAAGGGAAGGGGGGGAAGGGAACAGGAAGGACAGTAGAATTAATCAGACATAAGTTTCCTAGTCTTGTATTTGAATATGCGACCAGGGTAACTCACATCGTGTACAACCACAAAAATAGGATGCTAATTAAAATGTTATACTGTATATAGTATAATTTGCCAAAATACATTCCACTCTCATGTATAACTAAAAATAACAAATAAAAAACATTAAAAATATTTTACAAAAATTATCCTCAGGCTAGTGTAGAAAGTGCAAGTGAAATATAACTGAATTTATCGTTCAAACTTGCATCCCATCCACAAGATTCTCATTATATTTATGCAAATATTTCAATATTTTAAAAAAGAATATGAAGTCTGAAATACAAGTATTTTAGGTGAGAGATAGTCAACCTATCAAGTCTATTTAAAAAACTAAATACCACAATTATCATGTACTTTTAACAAAATGCCCTAAAGTATTAATTATTAACTGCTTGAGTTAACTGTGTTGTACTTAAATTTTCAACTGAACCCTGATCTTATTATAGACTCATAACTTACAAAACATGTGAGATTTTAGGATTGTGGCCAAATTTGGAAAACCCTCCAACAAGCCTCTTTTGCCCATGAGCTATAATAGAAAAAGTACTTTTCCATAAACTAGCCATGGCCAGGTGATCCAGTGATGTGAAACCAACATGGTGGTCATGGTGTTGCAGAAGCATGTTTTTCGAATCATGGGATCATGATGAAGGAGGCTTGTCTGCCAGTACCAGGCTCTAGAGTGACCATTCAATTTCCGAGTCTCTTGCTAACTACCAAGGGGTCCACTAAGTTGGACTGGGGATTTCCATATTCAGATGCTAGTTGGACCCACCATGGCCTAGCACACTCCTTCTGAGTCAATGCCTGCTCTGTTCTAATGTCTTTATCAATACCAACGTTATCAGCATTGAGTATTAGTGTCAGAGGTTTCCATCTCCACACCCTGCAGAAAATACTAAATGAATGATGAAATCTAAAGGGGGCAATTAAATCCAGGCAATTGCTGGTGCTGGGAGGTTCCTGGACACAGGTTTACAATGAGGTAGGAGAAGCATGGTTTCCTAATTCCTCTGTGATTGCAAATCAGCTGGCAGGTCACACTGGGGCACTGGCCAGGAGGAGGGGCGTGTTAGATGGGGAACAGTGGAAAGGAACCTCAGGCATCTGGGGTAGGAGAAGGTCACATGCACAGTTAATGACCTGCATTTAACTGATGCCCAGAGAGTTTGACAAGGAGGGCAAACAGACCAAGCCCAGCTGGTGCCAATAGCAAGCCTGGGAAACCACCAGTGGGGACCTGGTCTGAAATGACCAGAGAGACGTCCCTGAAAGGAATGCTGAAGACGGTTTAGGACATAAACACATCCCCACCTCAGGGAACCCTCTGCTAGTCCCGCTGCCTGGGAAGTACTTACTCCACGGTTTCTATCACTGAATATTCCTCATTATTCAAATTGCAGCTCAAAAGTTGCCGTCCTAACAGACTTTTCTCCCAAACCATTGCCCCAGGCTACCTAGCCTGTCTTACCCAGTTGTGTTTACATTATCAATTAGTCTCTCATTTACTTTATCATTTTATTTATTCATCAGGATAATTGTTGACTTTTTCATTATATTATCATCTTCTGGAGATTAGGAATCTTGTCTACTTCTATTTGTTGCTGTTTTCTAATGCCTATAACATTTTGTCACATACTAGTTACTAAATAAATGAATGGTCTACTTGTTTCATAGATAAAGAAGCTGGGGCTGCACACCTCGTTTAGGGTCCTGCAGCCCTAGAGCTAAGACTCAGAGACTCGAAGTTAAGATCCTGGACCCCTGCTGAGTTCATCTTTCCAGGTCCTGGTAAAACAACTCAAGGTATTTGGATGCATAATGGTGAGTATCATTTTGAAAACTGATGTTTCGAAGACACAACAAATATGAGAAAAAATATCATTAGTTATGCTTCGTTTGTGTAGTCAAGATGTCACCTGGGAAAAGTCATTAGGACATTCCCAAAATACGTACATTTAACCTCCATACATTTCATGTTTGGAAAAGCTTTTCTGCCATGGTTAAAAAATAAAAAAAGTAATTTAGAACATGGTTTGTAACAAAGGCATTTCATAGTATTGCCAATAATAGTAAATCTCATTAATGAGAGGCACTAACTTGGAATTTACCACAGTTCTATTTCATGGTAAAACTATTGTTATTAAGTCAGAGCATGTTTGCGTTATTTAGGAAAATAATCACATCTGCTCTTGAGGGCCCTGCTAACTTGGCACATTGAGTTGATGCTCTGGCAGTCTTGTCTGGAACTGGATTTGAGGATCCTGTGTCCATGGCCACTCTCAGGGCAACTGACGGCCTTATACAAAATCAGTGTGTCAGCAACACTGCCTGGGAACAGAGGGTCATCCAGCAAACTCATGTCAGACCTGAGCTCAGACTGACTGTGATCATGACAATGTGACACCATTGATCCAACAGAGGTGAGGCACTCCCACACTCCAGCCTCAGAGGAAAATGGAGTCCATGCCCCTCACTGCAGGGCTGATTCAACGCACATGTCACAGAGAATCAAAATATGGATGAAAATCCACAACAACATCAAACTGATACCTGAGAGCATTGAAAAGATGGTCTTCTCCACAATTTAAAGCAGATCAGATACACACAATGGACACCAACTAGTGGCTTTTCAACTCTGCATTAAAGAGACAGAGGCCTGGCCAAGGATCTAGAAGACAGCAAACCCCTGGAACAATCAGAAGAGAGTTCAGACTCAGACAGCCCCACCTCTGGTTCTGCTTCTGCCCAGGTTTCTCTGATGTCCTGTGTCCTGGAAGGTGACCTCTGGGTAAAAGAAGGAGGCAGAGGGTTACTGACTGATATGTCTGAGAGGTTGTCTGATTGGGACAACCTTTCAGGAAATGCATATTAAGAGTGTTTATCTGGGACCAAAGGGGACAAAAAGAAATAGGCTTGCATTCACCATCCCTTCTAATTGTGTCCCTGCAGCAAAGACAAGTTTAAGTTAGGTTGTGACTGGGAATGTCCTTTCCCAACAAGTGAGACTTCAGGGGCTCTGCACACAGGACAGCAGGTCTCTCTCGCACACTCTCCTGTGTACATCCATGGGTTCCCTAAGACGACACCACCACAGTTGGAAAAGTGAAATGGAGAGTGCACAGATGGAAGGCAGGGGTCATTGCTGTAACCAATCCAGCTAGCCTTCATTATTGGAACCTAAAAGGAAGTGGGATTCTGAAGTGCTCATCACACTGAGGACCACAGATTCTCATGGTGATGGTATTGATGCAGCACTCAGACTCCGATGTGAGATTCTTGTCATTTCAAGAATACTTGTACTCTATGATCATGCATTTCACAAATGTTCTCCTACTAACAAGGTCCTGCTCACTCCTGAAGTAGATGTACCTTAACTATTCTAGGTCAGGAGATGATGGGAAGAGTCTTGAACACGCTGCTTTACCTAGCCATAACCATGGTCAATCACCCCTTGCCATGCTTACTGTTTAAAGCTCCATTCTTATCTGACTTTCTTTTGCAGGTGAGCATGACACTCTTAACTTCACAATATACTATTTCAGGCATCACAGGAAGCAATAGGCTTTCTAATTGGAAAGTCATCCCAGCAACACAAATTCTACTCCTCACCTTCTCTAGTTAGCTCATTAAAAGGGACCTGGAATCTTGGCAAGAAGGTGTAGTTTGCACAAAAGGAATCATCAGCACCCTCAGGTACCTGGTTTACAGGATGCAAGGTGCTGATGGTGAGATAGTCCAGACCTTTTTGCAGAGAAAGAACTTGCAGTTAGTGCTGGACATGTAGCTCAGGGGCACATCTCCTGCCTAGCACACACAAGGGTCTGAGTTCCCTCCCAGCACTGGAAAAAGAAGTGTAGTTGCATTGGTGATAATCACATTGAAAGAGTCTCTATACTGCATAACTTCATTTCCATGGAATGGTGCTAGACTTAAGCAAGTGTGCATGTAACTCCTCATCCATTCTGAGCTCAGTGAATACCCAGCAAAGTTCATCCACAGTTCTTTGGGTGGTGCCTGCTCACCCTTCAGTTCTGAGTCCAGAAAATGTCTCTATCTTCCAAACTCTGTCAGCTTCCTGCTGCTGTTTTCTAGAGTGATCTCCTGTTACACGTCACCACCCATTTCATCACTGCTTTATATTGAAACGATTTCAGATGAACAGAAAAACTGTAGAAGATGGCACCCTCGCCCACTCTCCACTGATGCTGACTCACACTCACCATGACACAACAATCAAAGCAGGAAGTAGCACTGGTCTGTCATTAGAAATTCCAGTCAATGGAATTTCACTACTAAAGGTTTTGTTGGCTGCAGAATTCAATCCAGGCATTTAGTTGTATCTCCTAAGTCTCCTTGGATCTGTGACAGTTCCTTATTTTTTAAGTCTTTGACAAACTTTGCATGTTTCAGCAACACTTTTCAATTATGTCTTAGAATGAACCTTTCCATTGGCACTTTACCATAACTAGGTTGGAGTCATTGCTAGTAAGAATGCCGCAGAGGGGTGCAGGGTCCTGTCCTACCTGGGGGTACGTGGTTCTCACAGGCCTTGCTCCTATGGTGAAGGTAAAGTCTTGGAGCTTTTGCCACCATAAAATTACTGGGGATTTTTGCCCTTTTAATTGATCAAATTGGAGGGGAGAT